>CATIWQ010172533.1:0-29792 GCA_949673415.1 Euphorbia schlechtendalii | reverse complement strand
TGAGAAGCTTCAATCTAATCCATAATGGAAAGGCACCTTTTCATGTTTGGTTGACTTCAGATAGGTGTCTATTCGTTGGTAGTTGATGGCGATTGATGGCAGTTGATCATGCTTATCTAGCGATTGGTAGTTAAGAAGATAAAACTAGAAAACCATCCAAGTCACGACCATGATATACAAGTCACGACCGTGAATCTTTTATTAGTAGAATTCTATTTTGTAGAAGAACAGGTCGTGACTGTGAATGGTTATCGTGACTGTGAATTGCATTTTTCTTCAGAATTCTCCTTGTGACTTCACCGATCTTTGATAGCTTCGATCCTAAGCCAAATCTTTAAGTTCTACGCATCTTTTTGCACCTTTTTCACTCTTTTTTCATAGAATTCCACTTTTGATCATTTTACTCCCAAGATTTACTTAGTATCTGCATTTGCATAAAAAACAACTACATACCACGTGAAATCTTTTATATGAAGTATAAAAATGACTTAAATTATAGTGTTTAGTGTGTAAAATTAATATGATAATAAGTGTAATTATACACTTATCAACATTTGTCTATTGTAAGTGTTATGGGATTCGTTCATTGAGGAGCCTTCTCTTATGCTGGTGCATGGGTGCCCTTAGGATTTGTCATGTTAGGGATTCTATGGATGACTTCCTCAAAGCGATGAACATTGGTTCGTTGAATCAGATTTGAGTTCAGAGCTTGGATTTGGTCTGAGGAAGATCTAGATGAGTCGTTGATGCTAGTATGTAAACGGGCTCTTAACAATAACAGAGGGGGGGTGAATGCTTAATCTTGGTTACTTTTAATTATTTTAAATTTATTCGCCAAGTTCAGTTTTTAAATGCATGCTGAGTACGATATAAAAACTTATAAAATTCTCAGATTTACTTGGATAGTTTATCTTCAATCTTTAGCTGAGTAAGACTACTTAGCACAGATCGGATAACAAGCAAGATAATGAATGAGAGAGAGAGATGAATGAGATGATCACTGCTAAAGCTTAATGCTTAAAGTTATAACATCAACACCTGAGATTTATCCTGGTATGACCCTTAGCCTACCTCTTATCTTCAGATACCATCTCTGAGCTTTAATCCACTAGTGAGTCATTCCTTCAATAAGCGGACAACCTTTATCGCTGGTAGACACTATTACAGAAATTACCCTCCTTTCTAACTACCGCTTAACTCAGTTTAGGTACCCTTCCCAAACTGACACTCAGATTAAATAGAAATACGAGCTGGATTTAACTTATAGAAATGTTGAATCCTTGCAATGTTAATCTAAGTAATTTCTCTCTATTACAAACAGATATGAACTTTGATGTTTGCTGATTACTTGTGGTGGAATTTCTTTGGAAACTAGAGAAATTTGTGCAACGTCTTAACTCTTAAGAAATTCGAGGTGATTCACCAAGTTTGAACATCTGCTCCAGTCTTCTATTTATACTTTGAAGCTATGCGAAGTAGCCATTGCAAACTTTACGATATTGCTGATCTTCAATTTCTCATCTCTTCTAATCTTTCAAATCTTCCTGTTGGAGACAGATTCCAAGAGGTTTAGAGATAGAATTTGAATGTTAAGGCACGATAAAATTCCATTGAAAAAATCTCATTTGTCTTCAAGCAATCTTGTTCTAAGAGAGACACGCTAGAATGCAACGTGGGGTCTTCTCATTGGATGACCATGCTAACGTTGATGGAAATGAGCGAAGACACTTAAGATGCGGTGCATAACGGTAAATTCCTTTTACTTGGACTGTAGTGAGGAATCTCTGACATCCGTACTGACACTTTTTGGCATTGTGAGGACCACATGAATCTTCATTAATTTTAGCACCTTTTCTCCTTAAAAGTAATTAAAGAATATTCCATTCCTTCAATGATGATGTTAGTAGCACATGTGTCATTAAGTCTCTACGTGTCTAATAACGTGGTTTTAATTAAATAAAAGTAAGAGTCAGAACGAGATGAGTGAAGTAATTCTAAACTACATAGTACTCAGCAGAGACTCAGCTTTTCCTACTCTAAGTCATAACTTAATTAATTATCCAACAAAAATGAGTTATTCTCCCTTGAATAAACTCATGTCAGCTTAATTAATTAAGAGTCTACTTAGTACTAAATTAACTTCACTATTCTAGTTAGTTTGCTATTTCTAAAACAACTCAGTACTGTGAAGTACTATTAACTTCGATTTTACAATCTCCCCCATTTTGGACAAATAACAAACTAGGTAGTAGAAGAAGTTAATTGAATAAACAGTTTAGAGATTATAGAGTACATGAAAGTGATGTAAAACTCCCTTGTGCTTAGTGACTTCCCTTAGTCAACTTGAGCTCCCCCATACTGAGTGAGCCTTCTACAAGCTGTTCAGCTCCCCCACACTTGGAGGATTTCTTCTTTGATTTGGGACATCATTTTACTTCAGCTTTATCTTTAAAAGTTTAGTCTCTTGTATGTTTTCCTATACTGCATCGTTAGATACACAGTAGAAAACATACACAGAATTAAAAAGTTAAGAAGATTTCAACTTGAGGTAGGAACTTATAACTTTATTAATATATTAAAAATGACTTAGTTAGTACATAAAGTATGTCCTGAGCTAAGATTACAAGCTAAGCCCCATTACAAGTTCTACAACTACTTCGGTAAATGGCCTAGACTATTTCTTATGCGTTGAAGAGGAAGATCCAATCATCTTGGTCTTGTTCTGATTGGTCTTGTTAGAAGGATGAAGCGAATGAGAATGCCTTAGAAGAGATCCCTTGTTGAGATTTAGCATCCTGAGCGCATCTTTAGCTACCTTCTCCCCCTTTGCTATCTGACCTTGAACAATTTGATCAAGACAGACATTAAAGGCGTCAAGTGCAGCTTGGAAGCTCTCTTGCTATCCAATTATCTATGGGGAAATCTCCTTTTCTAATTACTCCTTACCCTTGGTTAAGAGGAAGTCTTGATCATTCAGCTCGCTGAGAAGAAGATGGTGGCAACGCGAGAGATGAGCAATCTGGTCAAAACCTTGACTCGTAAACTATTGAAAACGGTGAAGGAGATCATGAAAGTTTATGTCTATCAGTGGAATCTTCAACTGAGATTTAATGTTAAGAATTTTGGAACTAATAGATGCGATACACCATGAGGTGTAATTGGTGTCTTTTCCGTCCAGCTCTCCCATCTTGAGAAGTGAATCCACCTTCTTCGTTAGATCTTCCACCTTGGTTTTATGACATTTAGCTTTGTGGGGATTGTCATACCGATCTTAGGGCAGAGGGACTCGGTCGGAGGCACGCTTGGTATAGGCATGTTTGGAAAAATCTATCCCATTGTAGCTACTAGAAATTTCTATGATGAGGAGACTTTCTCACTAAAGGGCATCCATCTTGGTATGGAGAGAATCAATGTTCACGATAGGGGCCTTATCCAGCTTCTTCGAGATACCCTTTAACAACTTGAGGACCTCATCTTACTTGTTATCATGCACTAGCAAGAACCTCGACTCGGATTCTACCAACTTCGCGATGCTATAGCTCATGTCCTTGGTAGATGCTACCTCCTCAGAGACGTCCTCGATCTTATGATCGATTAGTCTCTTTATCTTGGCCTGCTCCTTACTAAGCTCATTGATCTATGTTACTTAAGTAGCCATGTTGGTACTCAAGAGACTCAACTGCTCAGTAGCAGCATCTACGCTATTCTTTATCTTTCTCGCTATAGCATTTACCATCATAGTAGATTTGGGAATGATGTAGCAACTGCCCCAAGCTAGGTTGCAGATTCCATTAACCCATTCAGGATTAGCGCCATTTTATCTACTAGGCTCTTGGCACTCTCTTTTGCCAAGTGATTTCGAATAACTAATAAGCTACCTTGGATTCTCTCAAACTCTTCAAAGTGTAGTCACTAGGCACACTTATGTGCTGTTCAAATTCCGATAATTTTGCCTCGAGCCTGGACGACAAGTCCATCAATTCCTAAGCAAGTAGTAAGTTGCCTACTGCTCCATCTAACTCAGCATCAGTCTTGAGATTAGGGAATTGCTTTCTTACTAACTCTCGAATATGTGCCAAGAAAGATGTATCAACCATTGCTGGCATGATGCTGGGTTCAGGTGCTTCACTAGCTATAAAATTTACCTCAGTAATTTGATTGCTTGCTTTTCCCTGCTGAGTGTAATTCTTAGCATTGGGAACTTCCTTAACCAGAGGGGTTAAGGGGTTTGAGGATGGGTTTGAAGGAAGGGTAGGTTCAAAACCATGTGCGGATGAAGAAGTTGGTTTGAGTGGAATAGAAGGTACAATGGCTCTAGAAGAATTGGTTATTGGTTGAGAATGTACAGGAGAAGGGGTTGAAGAAATATGTACTAGAGATGGAGGAAGGTGTCTTGGCTATTTTCAGGTGAAGAAATTTGAATTGGGGAATGTATAGAGTTAGAAGGAGAAGAATTTTTCTACGTTTCAGGATCTACTAAAGTAGAACCTGATAGAATAGATGAATTTATAAGAGAATGGATTTGAGGATTTATAGGAGAAGATGCAAGGATAGGATTTTACGAAACCTCTAAGTTAGTAACCTAAGGTTTCTCATGTAGAGATGAAGGCTCCTCAACATGAGTGAATGTAGGAGTGGGGATGCTGGGGTCCTGAGGATCAGACTCCTCTTGAATTAGGGTAAGGGTTTCTCCAGCATCCTCTTCGCTACTCACCACCTACACGTTCTTTTGTAGTGGTCTTGTGGTGGTAGAACTCTTTTGATGAGTGCCTTTAAGTTTGGCAAAAACTTCTTGAATGTTCTCAGCAGCGTTGGACCAAAGATGGTTCTCACCTTTAAACTTCTTGGCCTCGCCCTACTCCTCAATGTCATATGAGAAAACCATCTTGCGCTTACTTTGGTGTAGGGACTCATTGGCCTCAGCCTATACTTTCTTTTCCTTAACTTGCTGCTTAGCTAGAAGCATAGCCTCTGCCTCCTATTGTGTATGAGTTTTAGCTTGCATCTTCCTTGAATAGGAGCATCTCTTCCCCTTGGCTGGACTCTTCCCCTTGGCCTTAGAGGAAGCATCCTTCTCAGGTTTGGAGGGGATGGTGGTCACATTCTCCATGATACTAGATATTGGAGCTTTATCGGTGTCATCACTCTCCTTAAAGTCCACCATAAATTTATCTTCCTCCTCCTTGTTGATGTTCATAGGCAATACTGTTAGTACATACTTCAGCTTTCGCTTATGTTGAGCCTTAGTGTACCTAGCATGAATCTGGTTGTGACAAACTTCTTGAAATATGACATTTCAAGCCTATTCTTCACCGGCAGGACTGTTTCACCAGACTCCCTCAAAAACTGAGCCATGTCGACTTTCAATGCCCTCATAATCTCAGTTATGAGGTAACCATAGTGATAGACGGTATTCAGCTTTGTCAAGTGGTGAAGAATTAAGATTGGCCAATTGAGCTTTTTACCCTCTACCATATGGTAGACCATACAAAGCTCGAAGTAAGTGCAGTTAGTCAGCGAGCTTGTTTTGGGTAATAGTAACTTCACCACCAGCTCATGGCACATCCTCGCTATCTGTGACATCCCCCTGGCAGCTATCTCCCCCGAAACATAGTTGGTTGGGAGTTATCAATTCTTGAGAATGATGATGGAATCTTCATCTCCAGATCTGCGGAGTTGAGTGCTTGAATTAGGCATGTTGAGAATGCTCCCTATCAAATGAGAACAAATCAAGGTCGATTTGCTTTTAAAGTCCATTAGTATAATATCATTAAAGCCCTCTATTGTGTAGAGATAAGTGTAGAAAGCTCTATTGAGGCTTGTGATTACAAGACCTTCCATCCACAAGAAGGAACTGATGTGTTGTTGCTTAATAACTCGGTGCATCGTCTTATTGGGTCGTAGGCCTTCATAGTTTACTTTATAAATAAGCCCAAAATCCAAGCCATCTTCCCATTCTACTTTTACAAGATTGGTTCCTGCTTCAAGGTTTAACTTCTCCATCTTCCCTTCTACGTTCACCACAATCTTCATAGCGGTGGTGCTTTTAAGTCTGAAAGTGGTCTTGGTTTTCACAATTTCAAAAAGTAGAGAGCAAATTGTAAGAAGAAAGGATTAGGGTTCAAATGCTTTAGGATTTCAAATTTGCATAAAGCAAGTGGCCCACTCTTTTCAACTGTTTAACTCATACAGACAATCTCAGCTCTCCTGGATACATGTCACCATCTAAGCTCAAGATGAAAATTTAAGCTGAGATTGACCTCTAATTAATCGCCTTAGTAAAATGGTGAGTTTTGGCAAAAACAGTTCCTATTTAAATGTGAGTCTTTTTAAAAATGTAGAGGTTTGAATTATAACCGCGAATTGTTCCTCACGCCGTTTCTTTAAAAACTTGACAGTGTTAACCACGTATCATCTCATGCTTGATCTCCAACACTTAGCCAAATATTTGAGATTGTCATCCTTCTTCTTCATTGTGGATTAGCCATACTAATGAACTGCCTCAGTACATAAAATTGTTCCTTTAGCAATGGTTTGGTGAAGATGTTAGTGCGTTGCTCCTCTGATGGAACATACTCCAGCTTAACATCTCCTCGTAGCACATCATCTCTAATGAAGTGATGCCTTATGTTGACATGTTTCATTCTCCCATGTTAAATTGGATTCTTGGATAAATCAATTACACTCTTGTTATCACACATAACTTCGAGAAAATTTGACTTAATACCATAATCTTCCAGTTGCTGCTTTATCCAAAGTAATTGTGCTATGCAACTTCCTATTGCCATGTACTCAACTTTAGCTATACTCAGCGCAATAGAAGTTTGCTTCTTGCTATACCAAGAGATAAGACACTCTCCAAGGAAATGACATCCTCTTGTTGTACTCCTCCTATCGAGTTTATCTATTCCATAATCAGCATTTGTGAATCCCCTAGGAGTGAAATCTGACCTGATGGGATACCACAGACCCACTTCAAATCAAACTTTGCAAGTACCTGAGAATTCTCTTAACAGCTGCTAAGTGAGATTCTCTAGGATCAGCTTGATAATGAGCATAGTAGCACATAACATACTGTATGTCTGGCCTATTAGTAGTGAGATAAAGAAGAGAACCGCTAATTCTTCTGTAGAACTTGTTATCCATAGTTTTGCCAGTTTCATCTTTACTCAAGATAGTATCTGTAGCCATAAGAGTGGATATTAGCTTTGAATGTTCCATGTCAAATTTCTTCAGAACTTCCTTTGCATATTTGGACTGGCTGATGAAAATTCCATCATTAGTCTACTTGATTTGAAGTCTAAGGAAGAAATTGAGCTCTCCCATCATAGACATCTCAAACTCGCTTTTCATCTTCTTACTAAATTCCTTGTATAGCTTCTCATCAGTTGCTCCAAATATGATATCATCAACATATATTTGGATAAGCAACACATCTTTCATTCGCTTGATAAATAGAGTTGTATCTTCTTTACCCCTTTCATAGCCTTTGCTAGTCAGCCTCTCATACAAGCTCTTGACACCTGCTTTAATCCGTAAAGAGCTTTCTTTAATTTGAAGATATGCTCAAGATTCTTCTCATCTTCAAAGCTTGGAGGCTGGTAAACATAGACTTCTTCTTGGATGAATCCATTCAGAAAAGCACTTTTGACATCCATATGAAATAATTTAAAGTTCATATGGGATGTGAAAGCACAGAGGATTCAAATAGCTTTAAGACGGGCTACTGGAGCATAGGTCTCATCATAATCGATGCCTTCTTGCTGATTGTAGCCTCAAGCAAAAAGCTATGCCTTGATCCTGACAATAATGCCATCTTCATCTAGCTTATTCTTGAAGACTCATTTAATGCCGATAATTGAATTCCCTTTAGGCCTAGGAACTAGATATCAAACATCATTACACTTGAACTGATCCAATTCTCCTTGCATTGCGATCATCCAATAATCATCTCTTTCTGCATCTTCAAACTTCTTGGGTTTGATCAATGAAATGAAGGTTTGAGGACTCATCATCCGACTAAGCTGACCACGCATCATCACTTGATTATGAACATCATCAACTATGCTGTCTAGCGGATAATTTTTATGAACTCTAATCTCTCTTGGAAGGCTCGGATCAACTTCTGGAGGATCGATAACGGGATGCTGAGGTGGAGGTTGATCTTCACCATCGTTGAATTTGATAGAAAGTTTTTCAACATCATCTTTAGCTTCCTTAGTTGGGGGCTCCTGTGTTGAGTTAGGTAGCACAGCTTGTGGCATACTAAGATGATTTAAAAGTTGGGGAACTCCTTCATCTTCATTAGAGGGTTGTCTTTAGTCAATTACTGAGCATCCTGCTGAAGAGCTGGGCTACACTGAGTAGATTAAACTTTAGACCCTTGACAAGAGAAACCTCTTCGATTGAAGGAGAGACACCAACAGTGCCACAACCTACAATCTTACCTTTCTGGTTATCTCCAAAACTGACCATTCCATTTCTTTTAATCTACAATGAGATGAACTTGCTTTCATCTCCCATCATATACCTTGAGCATGCGCTATCCAAATACCACATTCAAGAGTCATCAACGGATCTAAGGCTCACCAGCAAAACAATTACATTTTGTTAGGTACCCATGCTTTCGAGTTGGGTCCTCCTTTGTTAGCAGTGCTTAAGTTTGACCAGTCATTCTAGTCATAACAACCATTTTTATACCTATAAAGAACTATGGCATGTCCAGCTTTCCCACAAAAACCACACACCATTTTTTATTTGAGCAGGCTCGCTTTCTTTTATTTAGAGGAATTCTTCCTCTTAGAATTGCAAGTTTGGTTACTCTGAGTTTGACTATTGGCTGGAAGAGGAACCCCTTTCTTCTTTAAAGCTGTTATCTCAGTAGCCTGATAAGTGTATAATTACACTTATTATCATATTAATTTTACACATTAAACGCTATAGTTTAAGTCATTTTTATACTTTATGTAAAAGATTTCATGTGTTATGTAGTTTTTTTTATCCAAATGCAGATACTAGGTAAATCTTGGGAGTAAAATGATCTAAAGTGGAATTCTATGAAAAAAGAGTGAAAAAGGTATAAAAAGAAGAGTGGAACTTAAAGATTTGGCTTAGGATCGAAGCTGTCAAAGATCGATAAAGTTGCAAGAAGAATTCTGAAGAAAAATGCAATTCACGATCACAATAACCATTCACGGTCTTGGCCTGTTCTTCTTCAGAACAGAAGTCTTCCAATAAAAAATTCATGGTCACGACTTGTATATCGCGATCGCGACTTGGATGGCTTTCTGTTTTTATCTTCTTAACTACCAATCGCCAGATAAGCATGATTAACTGCCATCAACCGCCATAAACTACCAATGAAAAGACACTTATCAGAAGTCAACCAATCATGAAAAGGTGCCTATCCATTGTGGATTAGAGTGAAGATTCTCAACCAATCACAAAGAATTAACGCAATCATTCACCAATGGATGTGACTCATCATTTGGATAGACGCAACCTTTCGAACTCTATAAATATGGCTTCCAAACTTCACAAATTTCATGGCAAGAAGACCAGGGTTATATATAGTGTGTGTATAGATAGAGATTTCGCTACGTTCATAAGTGTTAGCGAGAAAATGTTTAAGTGATTCAAATCCTTGTTTCAATCACTAAATTTCTCTATATTCTCGAGCAATTGTTGTATAAGTGTACTTGCAAATCACTTATCAATAAAAGTTTTCATTCTTCAATATTCATTTGTTCAATATTCGCAAAGAATAGCATCCTAGCGGAGGTTCTATACGGTCCGAGATCGAATTCAAAGAAAACGCAGGAATTGCGGGAATTGACGACTCCCATTAAAGAGTGGATACGGTTTGATCAACTTTAGCTTTCACTTGCATACCTTACAACTTTGCTTCGCTTTCCACTTATACTTTCTATTTCGAAGTTTATGACATGTGTCATAATGCGTATTTCGTGTTAAGTCTTTTATGTTAATCAAGTTATATGCGTTGGAGTTAATTTTAAGAGTAGTTTCAGGGTTAACAATATCGTGTATAATCACTGGATCTGTGATATAACGCTATTTAGTGAGCCAACATTTTTGGAATCATAACTTGCTAAATGTGGCTATGTGAGAGTGACCCGTACTAAGCATAGTATTGACATTGTCTAGGTTTATATAATTGTCTTAATTCATTTACGCTTGGTTTAGAAAAGTTATTTCATGTGTTGCCCAGCAATGAATAATTGAACATCTGGGTATTTTGAACCGAGTCTGTTAGATTACTTTAGTGAATCGTAACATCTTTATTGAACTTGCATATTTTCTCTGCTATCCTTATTTCATAGGTAAAATCTATATGTTTAGATTCTCTAATCTTTCATATCTATATTAACTCATTCTTCATTCTAACCCTCCTACCCAAAAATATCAAATTTATTTTATTTTCTTATTTTATCTTCCTTGTTGATCTTTAGAGCTAGTCCTTCCCTGTGGGATCGATATCTTTTAAAACTACATCGCAATTGTATACTTTCAGTTGTCATCATTTTTCTATTTTGATAAGGGGTATTGACAACACATATTCTTTACGTGAACAAGTTTTTGGCTCCATTAATATATAGCCAACTCTTTACAAAAAAGTTATTAAACTTATCAGTAGAAAAGTGGCGAACAATTTTGATCTTCCGTCAAGAGCTCTTCCCATGGAACAAAAATCATCTCCTCTTAAGGTGGCAAATCCAGTAGAGTTCATAGTAACAAAGAAGAGTGCATCTGCGGAGAAACCCAGGTCTCCTCCTTTAGATCAAACAAAAGCTATGTTCGATCCCTCCCACTTATTCATAGCCCCTCTTGAGACCCCTAAATTAAAGCTAGAGACTCCTTAGGAATCCCCATCTCCTAAAATTCAAGTCCCTCTTGAAGTTGCTTTCTCTATTGCTCAGGAGCTAACTACAACACTTGAGGATGAGGAGATAAAGGAGTAAGTGGCTGAGTAATCTCTAATGAAAGAGAATGTGCCAGAGGAAGACCCGTTCCTAGCAGCACTGAAGAAGGAGGAGGAGCAGAGGACTATGGTGGTGGAATGGGAGTTAAAACTTCAAAATCAGATCCTGCTATGGAGTTTGTTAAAATGGTGAGATTAGTATTTGCGAAACACAATTTAACACCAGAAGGAATAAGTGAGGAGGAATAGCAGAAAGAAGAAGTAAAGAAAGAAAAGCAGTGGAAGGAAGTGGAGCTGGTTATAGTGGAAGAGGTTAATGAGGAAGATGATGATGAGTTGAATATAGTGGAGGGTATAGAAAAAATTAAAGCCAAATTTAATCCAACTTAAATCCGACAACCCACACAAAATCTTGTTGAGACAAGAGTTGTGTTTGATCTATCAGGTGCCCTCACTATACTCCAGAGGCCTCTCTCCCAAAGGATTGATGGGATGAGTCCCTCAGTAGTAGAGGGTGAATGACAGGAGAAACTACTAGGGGAAATGATTCATCAACATCTATTCCAACAAACTCTCTACATCACTATGAGTGGATGACACGGAGCGATGGGCCAAGAGCATGCTGTGTTGAGAGGCGTGGTCCACCAGGGAGTTTTTGTGAACATAAAAATGTACCGGGTCAGGGACCCGAAAAGGTTTGAAAGAGAAAGTGAAAAAATTTTAGATTGATCAAACCCGAATCTGCAGTCTCTCAGTGTGGAGTCGCCACTTGGATTAGCTCTTTCTAGGAATTAAAGTCTTGTGAGTCTTAATGTCCGGGGGACGGCCCACTAAGACACAAAGATTCGAGTTCGGGATAAGTTTCTTATTTCTTATTGGATCACATTATATCACATCTATAGAAAACCATATTTATTAATTGGGCATAATCACACTTATGTCATTTTCGAATTATAATGTATGATTTAACATGTATGTGGTAAGCAATAAATCCATACATAAAGCAGTAAATAAATGCGGAAAAGTAAAGATTAAAAATTACATAACCTTGGGGGATGAAATAGCCCTCCTAATCTATTAATTACATTTCCTTAAAATATTTACAATACAAGAAGGAAAATAAAACAGGTGTGAGTGAACGACACGGATAAGATGGGTCGAGAGAGCGCGAAATGAGATGCGTGATCCACCAGGGTGTTTAAGTGAAAATAAATATGTACTGAGTTGTGGACCTGAAAAGTTTGAAAGAGAAAGAGAAAACATTTTAGATTGGTCAAACCCGAATCCGCATTCTCTTAATGTAGAGTCACCACCTGGATTAGCTCTTTCTAGGAATTAGAGTCATGTGACGCTTAACTTTCAGGGAATGGCCCACTAAGACAAAGAGATTTAAGTTCAGGATAAGTTGCTTATTTCTTATTGGATCACATTATATTACATCTACAGAAAACCGTATTTCTTAATTGTGCATATTCGTACTTGTGTTATTTTCGAGTTATAATGCATATTTCACATATATTTAGAAAGTGATAAATCCATACATAAAGTGGTAAATAAATGCAGAAAAATAAAGATTAAAATTACAAAACCTCGGGGGATGCGACTGCCCACCTAATCTGTTAATTACATTTCTTAAAAAAATATAATTGAATTTGCGATACCCGTTGGAAAAATAAAATCCTAAACATACATCTAATCCTAATCTACCTGCATCCACAAAGGTTTTCATAGGGTATAACGCACCATTTACACATATGTTCGATTCGATTTTGACGAGGCCCGTGTGACCTAATTAAAAAGAATGACAATTAAAAGGTCCATTTTTATTAACACATTGGTTGCTCATTTTAATTAGTGAAAATGCTCGCTTGGTAATAGTGTGAGGACTATTATCTGGGAATAGATTTTTTTATTCCCTTCGTGGGGGTATTCTAACAGATATCTCCATTAAATAAAAAGAAATAAAAGATGAAGAAGAATCATTACAACAATATTTACATCATAATAAATTGAAATAATTCCTAGGTCCACATGTAAAATGAAATTAAGAAAAATATAGGGAGCACGAAATAAGCAACTCTAGAAATTTAGAGGCTTACCCTTACGAAGTGAATCCACTTCAATATACCCGCTTGACCTTTAGGAGTAATCAGAATCATCTTTTGAGTTTTTGGTGTAAAAAAATGGTCGAATTAAAAAGGGTTTTTAATTCAAAAATTTTGTAGAAAATCATAGTGTTTTAGTTTGTCTTTTTCTGCTGAAAAATTTTGGTTCCCGATTACCGAAATTCCCCAAATATTTATAGAAGAAAAAATCCCGCAAATCCAAAATTGGAAACAAATTTCGGTGAGGGCGGTTTGCCCTCACCAGACTCTGGCGAGGCGGATCCCCTATTTTTTTGATTTTGTATTTTTTTAATTAATTAAAAAAATATTTTGTAATTTAATTTTATTTAATTCTAATTTTTTTTTCAATTCTTAATAATTTAAGTCCTTAAAAACAAAATTAGAGATGGGGAGTACTCCCATTTGAAGGTTCTTTGGATGATCGAAAATTATGTGATTTAAGGATTAAATCCCAAAAAGCCAACATCATTGAACGCATAAGCTGGTACAAAATCCCATGCTCATAGCTACACCTCGTGTGATTGATGTTGGTTAAATAACTAGTACGATCACACGAAAAGAGTAGAGGGATCAAAAAAATACCTAACCGATGTGGTTGGCGACTCTGGATCCTCGATTGTTGTCCCATGTGGGTGACTTGTTCATTTCTTACGTTGGCGTGATTTTGACAGACAAGTGTTTCTTCCTTCGATTGTAGTCATTATGTGCAGGGGTGAGGTGCCTGAATCTTTTTCAAAGGTGACCAAACATGATTTTAATGAGATGCTGATTTAATTCCTATGACAAATTAGAGATGATTAGGAGGTAAATATATTTTTGTTTTAATTGTTTGATCGAATTAATGCGAAGCAAAAATTTTTGCCCATTTCAATCAAAAAATTAAAACATGGTGGAAAAATTAAATTTAATAAATTCAGAAGAAATTAGGGATGTCCCGTGCACTGCTCTATTGTGTTTAGGAGACTTTTGTTTGAGAACATAAATAGGTGGGGTCCACTTATTTTCTTTATAAATATTACCCTCCTTTCTTTCTCTTCTCACTTTTCTCTCTCTCTCACTCTCTGTCTCTAGAAACTTTCTATCCTTCTCTCTAGAAAGATGTTGTCGAAAGTCGCTAGGAGGCAGCTCCGATTTACTTCTAGCCTCTGTCCTCAGCCTACCGATCAGTCTGATGCTTTCTCCGTGGATAACGATGATGCCTATGGCTTGAGATTGAGTGACACCATGCTTGGATTTACTCCCACTACTCCCATAGAGGTGTTGGATCCTAACTTTCCGGCTCAGGTTCATCTTTCTTAGATTGAGGTATTTATTAAAAACTCATTTTTATTTTTTTCTCTCTAGATTTATTAGTGTTTGTTTCGTTTAGGAAGTAGAATTGAGGCGAAACTTGATTCATGTCTCAGAATTTAGTTTAGGAATGTACAAGTTCTGGCCGAGATCCCCTAGGGGTCTCGCTAGAAATTCTGGCAAGGCCCCTTAGGGGCTCGTCGGAGTTTCTAGCAATGCCCCTTGGGGTCTCCACGGTCGGATTTTGTTTATTTTTGTGTACTTTTTTTGGGTTTTTTCTTTTTTAATTTCATAACGTGTTTTCTTTAACTTTGTTTGTAGTCTCCCGTATTCCTACAATACGGGTGGGTACTCTACCGTCTAGGCTTGGTGGCGGCATGATTTCTCTCTACCGGTGCTTATTCAGGCCATGAAGGCCACAAGCTTTGGTGACCTAGCCCTGTCCTTGCGGCCGACGCTGTTGCTATATGCTACGTCCATTGCATTGGTGCAGAGATGGTGTGAGATTTCTCAAAGTTTCCATCTTTCTATCGGGAAGGTCACCATTACCCCATCCAACATGGTGGCGATCACTAGTCTGCCTCGGACTAGGATCGTGATCCACTTTTATGCTTTCATGGAGAGGTTCTTCAAGACTCCCACTATCTACCGACGTGTCATGGATTTATTTGGTGTGATCCGAGGGGCTAGGCATTGCGTTACAATGTGTTGTTTGAGTATTGGACTGGTCGATGGTCCATTTCGGTGGTAGAGATTCTATTGTACGTCTGATCTTTTCTTATTACCTTGTAGAGCGTGACCTTCTTTTTGGTCTGGGAACAGCGAGATCAACCATGGGTTGATCGAGCCCTTCGCTGACTTGGTCGGCGTTAGTGGCCTTAACTGGCTCCGAGCGATATTGGCCCAAACGTATTTTGCTCTCGACCTGGTCACGAGAGCTCATCTAAGGATACTACAATGTTGCCCCATTGTTCTTCAGGTATTGTTTATTCATTTATTGTTAGTGAATATTGGTTCTTTTCGATTTACGTCGTATGACTTTGTATTTGTCTTTAACTGTGCAGGCCTGAGCTTTCTTCCATTGTTTCCTCCCTGCACCACGGTTTGCGGACGCTCCGATGACTCCCTTTGCATTGCTCAGATTTATTTTGCTTTTGAGAGAGAGATATTGGATCATGAGAGTTACTTTTGACATATCTGCGATTTGACGCTCGATCAGGTAAGAATTCTTCTTTTAGGTAGATAGAATTACATTCATCCTTTGTCTGAAATTCAACCCAATTTAAATTGATTACTTTTCAGGTTGACCGTAACCCTTGGAGGGGGTTCATGAGTTATCATATGGTGAAGGAGGTCTGGAAGGAGGTGGACTGGAACCGCTTCATCCTGGAGGGTCCCAAGACATGCGAGTGGTACTTGAGCGAGCGTATCTAGTTCTGGCAGACTAAGCTAGTGGCTGAGAGGCGTATTCCCCCTACGCCTCTAACTAGATTGTTCTGGGCGCACTCGGTGATCATTGACCCAGAGGAGCGGAATTTATTCTTTGAGGAGCACGATGAGAGGGTCTCTAGTCGGCATGGTGATTACGAGGCATTTATTCGGGAGATGCTGATCCCACTTCATCCTCTTACTCATCTTGAGGTAGAGCGACCTCCTACACGGTTAAGGGGTCAAGGGGTTAGAGGTTTCGGCTCGGGCACAAGTGGCACTAGCATCGGTTGTCAGCTATGAGGGTTGTGTTAGTTATTTTGTTCTTATTGATCTTGTTTCCGATTGTATACCTGTCATCGTAGGAGGTTGCTTGAAAGAGGGTTCGGGTCCCACTTCTTCGAGTGTCATTGAGGGGTGACTGGTAATTTATTTTGACTCATCTTTCTACATGATGAGTTACTCGGGAATGGAGAGGGAGGTGCCTATCCCATAGAGCCTCCACACATTAGCTTACGATCCTTCCAATGCCACTCATGTGAGTCTTTGATCAAACATCTCATCTCCAAACATAGTCTAAGGGCTTCGGGATGTTTGATGTCAATTTATTCATTTTGTAGTTTGCGAGAAAAGAGATGGACACGGTGGCCTGACATTCCCTTACGTTGAGGGACATGATGATATTGCAGGATGGGGTCACACGAGTATGCTTCTTTTCTCAACCTGTTTATACTTGATTTGGCATGTAATCATGAAATGTTATGTTTGATATAGATGATCATGATTTTTGTATGTCTTGATGATTGCAAGCATTATCGGCCGGAGGGGATGACTACGAGCAGCTCTAATGGGAGCTCGAGGGTCATTTCCAGATGTTGGACATCAGCCATCGGGATTTGGGTTCTAGCTACCAAGATTTGGATGCTAGTCACCGGGATTTGGGTGCCCGATACCAGAGTCTGGACACCCAATACAAAGAGTTATTGTGATAAAATGCCGAGTCTGCTGGAGCTCGAGCGAAGGATCGGGCTACTACCATAGATTTTACTGACTCTCTTGAGCTCAACTTCTCCTCTTTACTTAACCGGACGGGCATCGGGCCACTACTAACTCCTGATTGGAACACTGGCTTTTTCAATGCCCCACAGCCTCCTCTTGCTCAGGGCTCGATTGATTGCGCTTCCGGAAGCCTATGCCCTGAAGATTTCGAGATGGTTACTATGGTGCTTAGAAACTCGGTGGGTGGAGATGGCATATAGGTGATGCATGAATAGGAGCTTTTTCTTTTGTCAACCTTGTTTTTTTTCTTTTCTTTTTGAATTGGTCTCTTAGATAGCTTTTCTTGTAGAATTTCGAAAACTTGGATTTTATGGAAAGAGAAGTAGACTTTGGTTACTACGTGCCAAGTCCTTGCTTGTCACATTTTCATTTTATGAAATTGGATGCTTGTTTGTGAATGTTTTATGTGTATACATGAATGAATGAATATGGTATGCTAATGTTTATGGTTGACGTGTGTAGGCAACACCAGTGTTGAGGGATTTCTTTTAGTTCTTTCTTGCCGATGTCGACACATAATGAGCAACTCAAGGCCTTTCTTTGCACCATCCAGGGGCTTGATTGGCGAAAACTTGATGGGTTTGGGGTGTGAGGCCTCCAAAACCTCACTTCCAGGCCCGCGAACATGACCTTTATCCTTGCTTCCTTGAAGTTCTGGGATCTGGACACCCATGTCTTCCACTTTGCTAATCTCAAGATTTACCCCTTAATCGAGGAGTATCTGCCCTCCTAGGGCTTCCTTTTTTGAAGAACCCGACTCTATCATTCCTTATGAGACTATCTTTTACATTCCCTTCCTTTTAATTCAGGGGTGAGGATAAGCTGTGAGGTTTGTGGAACTTAGAGTCTAGTAGAGGCTTTTTTTCAGCTCCTCCTAAAGTCGGAGGATTTCGAGTCGATACTGTCCTTAGCTGGTGTGAGACTACACCTAGCACTCATCTTGCGTGGCCCTCCATGGTGACCCTACTTCTTCTGGTGGAGTTCGTTTGTGGGGTTGGAGCAGTTGCTCGTTTTCACTTGCTGTCGATTATCGACCCACTCTCTACAGGTCTTTCTCTGCTGCTTTAGCTTTAGTAGAGAGCTTGGTTCACATAGATGCTACTTCAATGAACCTGGACCTAGTGGGTGACCACTTTGCTTTACTCGAGGTATATATTTTCACCCTTTATCTTTGTGAATTTCATCCTCTTATTTGCATAAAATTCGTGTAGGTGTGGTTGCTGGAGAAGCTTCATTTGACTGCCGATCCTCACTTGGGCAAGGCCCGATATCTTCCTTCACATTATGTTTCTATGGGTTTCATCAATAAGGACCACCATTCATTAAGTAAAAGAGGCTTGGATAGAGATCATGCCCCCTTATCGAGCTTCTAAGATCCGCTAGCTTAGTCCTTGGTTGGAGATTTTGTTCGTGGCTACTAACATGCATGATTCTGGCATGCTGTTGATGGGCTTATTCGACGTCACCTCCTATTCTCCTTTCTACCTGTGTAGGTAGTACGAGCATCAGCAGCGAGTCCCTAGGCTTCTGTGTTTGACTTGTTTCCATGACTTTAGCCCCGACATACAGATCCTATATGGAGGCTTTGGGTGTGGGCTATCATTGTTGCTTTGGATTACGGTACCCCAGAGACTATTAATATTGATGAGTTTCATCATGGATTGCGAGGCAAGATTAAGAGTCTTCCTGATGCTGACCAGCACTTCAAGGTGTCACTCGAGTGGGAGCGTGACGAAGATGGCTTGGATCCTCTTCCTCATACTTTGAGGAAGCGTGCTCGCTAGAATGATTGGCACCCGTAGATTTTTATTTGTTTGCCATAAACTTTGTCATTCATTTTCTAGCTTTGTGTTTGACTGTTTGACTCATTTTTTGACCTGATGAGACTTTATTGAAATTTGATACGTTTACTTATGATATTTTGCATGCACACATCCATGTAACATAAACATAAATCTTGCAATAATAATGACATTTCATAAATGATTTTAAAAATGGTACAAATTTTCTAATGATTTGAATCCTGCCACAAGCTAGACTAGAGTAGGTTTTCTAACTCTCGGTTCCTCTATTCCTCACAGTGCCTTAATTTTTGCTTGAGTCACCCTTTACGGGTTTTCAACTTAGAGGACTTTTATTACTTTTTTACAAAGAAAGGTCCTAATTGTTGCGCAGCTAGCCAAGTGCCAGCCGACGGATTGACTTTTGGCATTTTTCCCTTTTTTGTGTACTGCTTTTTTTTGATTTATTTCATTTTGGCCCTAAACATGGTAGCGCTTGAGCTTATCTTGGTTGATGAATTCATTCCCATCCATGTCCATGATCTTGGCAGCTCCTTTGCTTAAGATATTCTTCATGAAATAAGGACCTTCCCAGTTTGGGCGAAACTTTCCCTGAACATCCACATTTGATGGTCTCATTTATTTCAAAACTAGGTCTCTTGCTTCAAAGGTTGGCTTCTGAATTTGACTAGGTTATTGTATGCCCTAGCCATGCGTTGTTAATACATCTGCAAGTGGTCTAACACTTTTAGACGCTATTCATCTATCATGTTTAGTTACTCGAATCTGGCTCTTGCCCAATCGGATTCCTTTAACCTTTCTTCTAAGGCTACTCGAAGGGATCTCACTTCCATTTCTACTGGTAGGACCGCCTCCATCCTGTATACTAAAGAGAACGGGGTTTGATCAGTAGGAGTAGATAAGCAGGGCCAAGCAGTAGATAATTTATGGAGTTCGAATCTCGCCGATGATAATGCCCCATGCTAAGAAGGGCCAAGGAGTAGATAAGTTATGGAGTTCGAATCTCGCCAATGATAATGCCCCACGCTGAGAAGGGCCAAGGAGTAGATAAGCTATGGAGTTCAGATGGTGATAAATGATTGATGTCTCTATAAATCTAGCACTCATGGTATTTTTTACTTCTATTATGCAATCTGAGACCATCGTCATCCAAAAATAGCCTTGTCATTGAATTTTCTTTGCAAGTGCCATCCATTCATGTGGGGCCCACAATCTCCCGCATGCATTCGTCTGATGACCAACAGTGCTTCTTTTTCAATGAGGCATCGTTGCAATAGCCCTTCAAATGTGCATTTGAACAAATCTCCGTCGACTAACCTGAATTGTACCACCAATCATCATAAGGAAGTTCATTCTAAGTCTGTTGCTCCCTCTGGATATTCTTCGGTTCTCAAAAAATTTTCTATGTCCAAGAACCAAGTGCTAGTGACTTGTTCATCCTCGATTTCTACTAAGCAATAGTAGAAAGGTTTTTTGGATGTCCGAAGAACCACTGGTTTTATTGGTTGAGCCTGAGGACCTTCCCACATTGATGCTAGTGTAGTGAGTGCATCAGCCATTTGATTTTCATCTATTGGCACATGTTTAAAAATAATTTTCGTGAACCTTTGGGAGGCCTTCCAGACTGCTTCCACATATGGTCGAAGTGATTCCTCCTTGATTTCCTAATCTCTGGTGACTTATCTGATAACTAAAGCAAAGTCCCCAACTACCAAAACTTCCTTTGCCTGTACTTAAGTGCCTCCAATCCAAACAGACATGCTTCATATTCTACGCCATTGTTTATTACTAGGAATTCTAATCGCTTTGATAGTGTTATGACTTCGTTTTATGGGATTATCAAGACAACTCCTAAGCCATTCCCATTTTTATTCATGGCACCATCGAAGAACATCTTCCATTCTGTTCGGGTCTCTTCTATGAGTGCTAATTATTCATATGGGAATTTGAGATTCTCGATGAAATTGGATTCTAATGGTTGGTTGGCCAGAATTCTGCAATTGCTCATCCCTTAATTACTTTCTTGGTTATGTACTCGATGTCGAATTCTGATAAGAGTAGTAACCACCTTGAGAGTTTCCTGGCTAAGGTTGGTGACTGACACAGGTATTTCATCGGATCGATTTTGGCTATGGCCTGAATCCTGTAAGATTGGAAATAATGGCGTAGCTTTCTTATTAGCCAAACCATTGTTGTACAAATTTTCTCCACCAGAGTGTAGTGCAACTCATATTCGAGCAATTTCTTGCTTAGGTAGTAGATTGCGTACTCTCTCCTATCTTCATGCTCTTGTACAAGCATTACCCCTACCGATGTCTCCTCAATGGCTAAGTATAGGATTAGGGGTTTCCTGGGTTCTGGTGGGTAGAGGATGGGTGGGTTTATCAGGTATTGTTTGATTTTGTCAAATGCAATCTGACATTGGTAATTCCAAACTACTGGTTGGTCCTTTATTAAGAGCTTAAATATCAGTTCTTAGATTGTGGTGAGTCTTATAATGATTTTGCTGACATACTGTAGGGAGTCCAGAAATGCATGGACTTCTTTATTCGTTTTTAGCACTAGCATTTCCTTGATGTCTCGGCTTTTGTCAAGGTCTATTTCAATTCCTTTCTTAGCTGACTGTGTGGCCTAGAAGTTTCCCAGAAGTTACCCTGAATACACACTTCTTCGGGTTCAGACGTAGGTTGTATTTCTTGATTTTGGTGAGGAATTTATCCAAGATAGCTGGGTGCTCTTCTCTGGTGTGTGACTTGACAAGCATGTTGTCCACGTAGACATCAACTTCTTTGTGGATCATGTCATGAAGCAGGGTTGTGACGACCCGCTGATATGTTACCCCGGCGTTTTTCAATCCATATGGCATCACTTTGTAATAGTATTGTTCGCCACTTTTCTACTGATAAGTTTAATAGTTTGTTCGCAAGATTCGGCTATATATCAACGGTGCCAAAAAATTGTTCACATAAAATGTAGGAGTTGTCAATACCCCTTATCAAAATAGAAAAATGATGATAACTGCAAGTATACAATTGCGATGTAGTTTAAAAGATATCGATCCCACAGGGAAGGACTAGCCCTAAAGATCAATAAGGAAGATAAAATAAAGAAAATAAAATAAGTTTGGTATTTTGGGTAGGAGGGTTAGAATGAAGAATGTGTAAATATAGGTATGAAAGATTAGAGAATTCAAATAAATAGATTTTACGAAATAAGGATAGCAGAGAAAACATGCAAGTTCAACAAAGATGTTACGATTCACAAAACTAATCTAACAGACTCGATTCAAAATACCCAGATGTTCAATTATTCGTTGTAGAGAAACACATGAAATAACTTTTCTAAACCAAGCGCAAATGAATTAAGATAATTATATAAACCTGGACAACGTCAACCATATGCTTAGTACGGGTCACTCTCACATAGCCACATTTAGCAAGTTACCATTCCAAAAATGTTGGCTCACTAAACAATGTTATATCACAGATCCGGTGATTATACACGATATTGTTAACCCCGAAACTACTCTTAAAATTAACTGCAATGCACATAACTTGATTAAGATAAAAGACTTAACACGAAATACGCATTATGACACATAGACATATCATAAACTTCGAAATAGAAAGTATAAGCAGAAAGTAAAGCAAAGTTGCAAGGCATGAAAGTGAAAGATAAAGTTGATCAAACTGTATCCACTCTTTAGTGGGAGTCATCAATTCCCGCAATTCCTGCGTCTACTTTGAATTCGATCTCGGCCTGTACAGAACCTCCGCTAAGATGCTATTCTTTGCGAATATCAAACAAATGAATATTGAAGAATAAAAAATTTTATTGATAAGTGATTTGCAAGTACAGTTATACAACAATCGCTCAAGAATATAGAGAAATCTAGTGATCGAAACAAGGATTAAAATCACTTAAACATTTTCTCTCTAACACTTATGAATGTACCAAAATCTCTATCTATAGACACACTATATCTCTAAATTTTTCTAATTCTAGTGCCACACCCTATATTCCATGAAATTTTAAGGTTTGGAGCCCTATTTATAGAGTTCGAAGGGTTATGTCTATCCAAACGAAGAGTCGCGTCCATTGGTGAATGATTGCATCACTTCATTGTGATTGGTTGAGAAGCTTCAATCTAATCCACAATGCATAGGCACCTTTTCATGATTGGTTCACTTCTCATAAGTCTTTTCATTGGTAGTTAATGGTGGTTGATCATGATTATCGAGACTTCTATTCTGAAGAAGAACAAGTCGCTACCTCGAATTATTTTCACGACCATGAATTGCATTTTTCTTTAGAATTCTCCTTGCAACTTTACCAATCTTTGACAACTTTGACCCTAAGCCAAATCTTTAACTTCCATGCATCTTTTTGCACCTTTTCACTCTTTTTTCATAGAATTCTACTTTAGATCATTTTACTCCCAAGATTTACCTAGTATCAGCATTTGCATAAAAAATAACTACATACCACATGAAATCTTTTATATGAAGTATAAAAACGACTTAAACTATAGTGTTTAATGTGTAAAATTAATAAGATATTAAGTGTAATTATACACTTATCATACCCCCACACTTAACTTTTTCCTTGTCCTCAAGGTAAATTCAACAGAAGTGTATGAATTGGTAAACAAGTTCGTACCTCATTTGGCGAAAGACTATTGCAATGAGTACCACATTCACATTGCAAATGATTTCAAATAGAAGTACGAAATCTCCCACAAATTAGTAATATGCAATTTATATAGCTTAGTTGCTTACCTTTATTCTAAATGAAGAGTCAACTGAATCGCATCTTCATATAAGTGTTATATGCATACTCGAATATTACCTTCTCTTAAGCATAGTATAAAGTATAAAGGACATAGAAAGCGCACTTTGATTAATTTCGCTCAAGGCATTTTTAGGTAACCTAGGATGCTAAAACACTCTTAGTGGTTGCATTTTATGCTCCATACCACTCTCCCCTTTTTTCAGTGGTTGCATTTTATGCTCTATACCACTCTCTCATTTTTTTTTCTTTTAAGCATATATTTTTAAAGTACTTTGTACTTTGCACCCATTTTTCGTGCTCTGCTTTCTTTTTTTTTCACTCAATGAATGGTTGCAGTTTCTGCTCCGTACCATTCCTCACCTTTTGCATAACTCATTGATTATCCTCTCTTTCTTTTGATTTTTCTTTAATACCCTCATCCTTTATTGATCAATTTCAAAGTATTATGGCTATAGTTTCCTAACACTTTAAACACACTTAATACTTATAGGACTTATTCAAGATTTGCGTATAAAACTCATAGTAAGAATACCATTAGATATTATTCCACTTAAACTTATTAGAAGCATTGAACTAAAACTATATAACTTATACTAATTCATGTTGTATCGAAATATAAATCGAAACCTACTTGGAATGTTGCTCTCGAATGTTACTCACCACTCATCCTTGCCAAATGCTAAATGTTGTGCTAATAAGCTCAAATTCAACCCGCGCTCAAATTTTGCGCTAACATTAAACTTGTAAATACCTAACACTCACAAGAACCTTGGATAAATGTTTGTAAAGTATAAGAAATGATAATGCATAATTAACAAAAATATCAAGAAAAATTTTCAAATTCTTCTATTTTTCATTTTTATTCAATTTTTTTGGATTTTACGGGATTTTTACAAATGTGCCCCCACACTAAAGAACACAATGTCCTCATTGTGAGACATATAAAAATCAAAATTTAAGCACACAACTAAAATAAAATAAAGGAAAGAAATGGAACCCATTTATTCTTCAGAACTTGAACCTGGTGGACTCAGAGATATTTCTAAATTTTGCATTTTGAAGTATGTATTTAACTTCCAGTTCAATGAAATGTTGGATTTTGTTAGTTGACGAACATCTTGCTGTATGGAGGCAATGTCTAGGCATGCTTGGTCGACATCTCTTACAAATTTTCCTCTCCAAGTATCACTCGTACTTCCCGAGGCTTTTCTTGAATTACCACTCTCGAATTGAACTTCCTCAACATTTTCTTCTTCTAGTTGGTTTTCTCGATTAGTAGACTCTTCCCTTAGTCTCAGCTTTCTTATCCTTACTTCATATGGTAGGGATGTGAATTTTCCTACTTTTTCTTTTACAAATCTTGCGCTCTTCATATAAACTCCTCCCATAAATATTAAATTTCTCCCTTGGATTATATTGGTATGGTAATTGATTTTTCACTCCCAAAATTATCCCACAATCGTGTTTGTGCCTTCAACTCTAGCCTTTTTATGTGTAGTCATACTAGCGATGGATTCTAAAATATACATCGGAAACTTTGGTCGAAACTGCATAATTGTGCACTTCAATATTTCTAAGTCTTTCATTGACACCTTTGTTGTTTCGTGTTGAAATAGGATACTTTTAGAAATAAATTTGTGAATGTAGAGAAGGCTATTACTTTGGATGTTCTTGTTGGACAAATTCTTCACATTATACCTATCTAATCCCGTTAAATCTGTCCAAATATCTCTCAACTCATAATCTTCATCTTTCTCAATATCATCAAAATTCTCTCCCAAACAAAACCAATTGATTAAATCCATCATTGTAAACTTATATTCTTCTCCTTCATTCCTGAATTTCTTCTTCAAGACATTTCCATCATTAGTAACAGTAACCAAGAATTCGAGAACCCATTCCTCGATAAAAGGAAATCGCATATTCATGAACTTCTCCAATCTAAATAGTGAAAAGTATCTCTCTACTTCCGTGTGAATCCCAGCATCAATAGCAAAAGTAGGATTGTAGAAAAGCGTACTGTAAAAATTGAAGTTCTTGATTCTCAAGTATCTTTCCACTTCTTCATCACTATAAATAGGAAAGGGAAAACCAACTTCATTTTATCAATTCACCTTCTTGCTTTCCTCTTTGATGAAGTTGCTGTAGACTTCTTAGGAGCCATTGAAATCAAGAAAGAAAGAATAGTGTTTGATTTGAAAAACAGAAAAAACTTGATTTTGCAAAGGATTATGATTAAGAATAAGAGCTTTTGTGAAAACAAAACAGGAAAAGAGGTTATTTATAGAGATATTAGGATAATTATTGCCTTTCCAAAGGATATATGATAAATATAACCGTTAGAATATAGCTGTTACAGCAATAATTGCTATGCAGATCACATAGGTTACGATCTCGAGAGTAAGTCGTGATCGTGACTTTTTCTTACTCAAAAGAAAAAGTTTAGATCAAAATGATCATAAGCGTGATACATGTCACAGTTGCAATATGCCAAAAACCAAAAGTGTTTTATCTTTTCTTTTATTTTAAAACAACACTAATTCTTAAAACACACAAAACAAAATATACTACTATTTTAGCTCTTACAAATCATTATATTTCTGAGTCGAAAGACACCAAACTTTCTCCCAAACTACGTGTACTTGGCTTGCACACGCTAGAAAGAAAACTCAATGAAAAAGCAAAAAAAATATGTTAATAACAAGATAATATAAATAATAAAATAAATAAAAATAAATCTAAATAACATATAAAATATAATTGCCTATTTCCCAGAAATTAGATCTCTAAAATACAGTTATCTTCCCCAGAAATTTCAATCACTAGAATGCACTTGCCTTCCCTGGTAACAGCGCTAAAAACTTGTTCTCCACTTTTCTGCTGATAAGTTTAATAGTTTGTTCACAAGATTCGACTATATATTAATGGTGTCAAAAACTTGTTCATGTAAAATATATGTGTTGTTAGTACCTCTTATCAAATAGAAAAATGATGATAACTACAAGTATACAATTGCAATGTAGTTTTAAAAGATATCGATCCCACAAGGAAGGACTAGTTCTAAAGATCAACAAGGAAGATAAAATAAAGAAAATAAAATATAATAAAGTAATGGTTAGGATAGAAGGGTTAGAATGAAAAATGACTAAATATATGTGTGAAAGATTAGAGAACCTAAATATATAGATTTTCCCTACAAAATAAGGATAGCAGAGAAAGCATGCAAAATCAACAAAGATGTTACGATTCACTAAACTAATCTAACAGACTCGGTTCTAAATATCCAGATGTTCAATTATTCACCGCAGAGAAACACATGAAATGGCTTTTCTAAACCTTGCGCAAATGAATTAAGATAATTATATAAACCTGGACAACGTCAATACTAAACTTAGTACGGTTCGCTCTCACATAGCCATATTTAGCAAGTTACCATTCCAAAAATGTTGGCTCACTAAATAGCGTTATATCACAGATCCAGTGATTATTCACGATATTGTTAACCCTGAAACTACTCTTAAAATTAACTCCAACGTATATAACTTGATTAGCATAAAAGGCTTAACATGAAATACGCATTATGACACATAGACATATCATAAACTTCGAAATAGAAAGTATAAGTAGAAAGTAAAGTAAAGTTGTAAGGTATGTAAGTGAAAGCTAAAGTTGATCAAACCGTATCCACTCTTTAATGGGAGTCGTTAATTCCCTCATTTCCTGTGTCTGCTTTGAATTCGATCTCGGCCCATATAGAACCTCCGTTAGGATGCTATTCTTTGCGAATATCCAACAAGCAAATATTGAAGAACGAAAACTTTTATTGATAAGTGATTTGCAAGTACACTTATACAACTATCGCTCTAGAATATAGAGAAATCTAGTGATCGAAACAAGGATTCGAATAACTTAAACACTTTCTCGCTAAGACTTATGAACATAGCTAACTCTCTATCTATACACATACTATATGTAACCCTATAATTACACTCTAATGCTCTCTTCTCTGGTGGTGCATGAAATTTGTGAGGCTTGGAACCCTATTTATAGAGTTCGAAGGGTTGCATCTATCCATACAAAGGGTTGTGTCCATTGGTGAAAGATTGCATCTCTTCATTGTGATTGGTTGAGAAGCTTTGATTTAAACCATAATGGATAAGCACCTTTTCATGATTGATTGACTTCTGATAAGTGTTTTTTCATTGGTAGTTGATGGTGGTTGATCAGGCTTATCTGGCTATTGGTAGTTAAGAAGCTAAAACCAGAAAATCATCTAAGTCACGACCGCGATATACATGTCACGACCATGAATCTTTGATTGGTAGACATTTGTTCTGAAGAAGAAAAAGTCACGACTATGAATCTTTGATTAGCAGACATCTATTTTGAAGAAGAACAAGTCACGACCATGAATGATTATCATGACCGTGAATTGTATTTTTCTTCAAAATTCTCCTTGTAACTTCACTGATCTTTGACAATTTCGATCTTAGGCCAAATCTTTGAATTCCATGCATCTTTTTGCACCTTTTTCGCTCCTTTTTCATAGAATTCCACTTTAGATCATTTTACTCCCAAGAGTTACCTAGTATCTGCATTTGCATCAAAAACAACTACATATCACATGAAATCTTTTATATGAAGTATAAAAATGACTTAAACTATAGTGTTTAGTGTGTAAAATTATAATAATAATAAGTGTAATTATGCACTTATCATTAATCATATACACATTATTAATTTTAGGAGCAAAGAGAATAATAGAATCATTCTTACAATTAATAACTAAGCAACCTGTTGAGTCGAATGTAACCTTCCTACCTTTGTCACAATGTTGGGCTACACTGATCAAGTTAAACTTGATTCCTTTAAACAAAGACACCTCTTCGATTGAAGGAGAGACACCAACAATGCCATAGCCCATAATCTTTCCTTTTTGGTTGTCTCCAAAATGGAAACTTCCATTTCTTTTTCGCTCTAATGAGATGAACTGGCTTTCATCTCCTATCATATGCCTTGAGCATCCGCTATCCACATACCACATTCTAGAGTCATGAGCGAATCTAAGGCTCACTTGCAAAACAGTTAAGTTTTCTTAGGTACCCCTACTTCAAGTTAGGTCCTCCTTTGTTAGAGGTGTTTAGGTTATTCCAATCATACTCGTCATAATAAACATTTTTACATGTATAGAGAACTGTAGCATGTCCAGCTTTCCCACAAAAAATGCACAACATTTTTGTTTTCTACTGGCTCACTTTCTTCTTTTTAGAAGAATTCTTCCTCTTAGAATTGTGAATTTGGTTATTCAGAGTTTGACTGTTGACTAGAAGAGGAACACGTTCCTTCATTAAAGTTATGAATTCAGCAGTAAACTCATCTAATTACTTAGTGAGCATGCTGACATGATAATCCTGATACTCAACTTTTTCTTGAAGAAAGCGAATATCAAGAGATAAGGAAGAGATAGTGGCTTCTTGATCTTCACTTCTCCTCACTAACTCCTTGATGTTTTTCGTTGACTTATTAGTTAATTTCATAACATCAAAGAGAGCCTGGGAAAATTCTTCAATTAACAAATGAATTTCAAGATGTACCTGAATTTGAGGAGCCTTTCCTTTCATGCGCTCAGCTTCAGAGTTAGCAGCGATTTGATCTCTATCTAAGGTAGATATAGAGACTTCACAGATAACAGAGCTCACTTTTACCATGTGATCATTTTCATTATATAAAAATGAGCAACATATCTGTGCATAAAAATAAGCCGTTTTATTTTTCAAAAACAAGAATTGTAATCTCCAAATGTTTTTAATTAGGCCACACAGGCCTCCTGAAAATTAAATTGAGCATATGTGTAAATATATTGTTCTATATCTCTTGTGCTAACATTTGTGGATGCAGGTAAATTAGGTTAGATGTATGCGTAGGATTTTATTTTCCTTCGATATTGCAATTATTTTTAAAAATATAATTAATATATTAGGCAGGTGGTTGCATCCTATAATTTATTAATTTATTTTTCCACATTTACTTACTGCACTATGTATGTATTTATTGTTTTCTTCATGTGCATCGAATCATACTTTATAAACATGAAAATGACTTAAGTTCGAATATGCATAATTAAGAAACACGATTTTCAATATATGTAATTTAATGTGATCCAACAAGAAGTAAGCAACTTATCTCTAACTCGAATCTCTGTGTCGTAGTGGGTCATCCCCCGGACATTAAGCCTTACTGGACTTTAATTCTTGGAAGAGCTAATCCAGGTATCGACTCTAAACTACAAGACAACAATTTCGGATTTTGACGATCTAAATCGATTTTGTTTTCTCTTTAAACCTTTCGAGTCCGCAA
>CATIWQ010172511.1:0-16208 GCA_949673415.1 Euphorbia schlechtendalii | reverse complement strand
ATAATTCTGAGCTATTTGGAATTATTAATTCTAAGGGAACACGCTCAAGATTGGTACATCATAATCATTCCATTATGCCATGACTCCACATTACATGCAAAACAAACAAGTTCCATGTTTAAGTTCTTGCACCTTCTATAAGTTTTAATTAAACAACTTAAACCATGTTTGTAAAACCATATACGGAATTCAATTCCCATACTAGAAATCAACTAAGTCATAAAAGTCCCTTGGGTACACTTGAATCTAATACCAATAGAGATTTTCAGAGGAGAGGCCCTCTTAAAGTGAATGAACAGCTAAGTCCAATCCTTGCAAAAATAACCACGAGAACTTTGATTCATTGTACCATGGATAACTCTAATTTAAAGATTTTGTTCTTTAATTGAGGGAAGTACGGGATAACCCTCAATGAAAGCATTTACAAGTGTGGTGAAACATTGTTAGTTTATATGATAATCACCTAGACTACGTTTAAGAGAAAACCTTAATCTAGTTATCACATCATTTTCTATAAGAAGAATTGAAACATAAGTCATGCATATCATACTTTAATTAATTCATTTAAAATATCAATTTCAACATATTATAATCAATCATGCATAGCATAAGGTAGGCTCTAATACCACTACTGGTTAATCAAGACACTAATTGAACATGCAACAATGCAAGATGGAATTTAAAACTTAAAATTAACCCTAAAGGATCTCCTAAAAATGCTAGGATTGATATAATCTAAGTTGAAACGTTCCATAGATGCCAATAGGTTTATAAAACTTATAAATAAAACCATAGCATTTATGTTTAGAACACTACTTGTTGATGCGTGCCTCTCTCTTCAATTTGGAAGCGGCATTCCCTTAGAGAAATTCGGCAGACCTCCGTTAGCACAAGCCTCCAAAGTAGGATAGCCTATATAATTGATCCACATGAATCATCAGCGATTAAAACCTTATTGAGGTAAAACCCGTTAGTAGACAACAACTGCTAGACTGCTCGAAGACCAACATGAAAATATAAACTAAGAACTCACTTCAAAATAGAAATAACCTTCTAAAGAATTCTTCATTACTTAGAGAAACTCATAGAGGATCTCGCACAACTCACGAAGAAAGAGATGTCGAGCTTAGAGAGAAATGCTGAGTTGAAGTAGTTAAAGGAAGAGGAGGGAGCAACTATTTTTATGGAAAAGAGGAGCTGAAAGCTCCCCTTTTTTCCAATGTGGGATAGGGAAAAACCCTATCCCACAACAGGTCAACTACGTGGATCCCTAGGATTCGTGGGCTGACCCGCATACACAGCCCACTTGTGAGGGCTGTGGTAGCCACGCAAGGCAAACCCTAATGGACTAACCTTGCCTCGGAATCTTGACCTTGCAGGCTCTCCTGTAAGCCCATCTTACGGGCTGCGCTGTGCAGTCCTGCACAAGGGCTGCCTTGTTCAGCTCTTGTAGCCTACTACCTGCTAGCAGATGCGGACCTAGCTCACGTGCTAGAGTCATGTGAGCTTTTTAGCTTGAGGGGCAGCCGCGCAAGCCCCACTCTAAACAACCTGTGTTCATTTGGGGCTCACTCATAACGGGAAAAATTTTCTTTCTTCGATTAGTGTAATTTTCCCAATTTTCTCATTTAGTCCTTTTTATTATGAATTTGGTCCAACCAATTAATAATTTATAAAGAATTTGATAACCTAAATATTCTTGACATAGACTCAGTCTATAGGTTCTTTACTTAGTCCGATAAAGACCCAAAGTGTATATCCTCATAGGATCCCAAAGCATAGAGCCGCTATAGGTTAACATAAACTTAGCCTCCCATTCGGGAACCTTAAGGCTTAGTGCTCGAGACTGATATGGAACCTGATAACTCTAGATGATCAAATGGGTTTTCTGACAAAGACGTATAATCCCCCAATACTCAGAATGTCACGTACCGATGACTTGATCTGGTTTTGCAGTAGTAGCTGATATAATACACTCCTTCCATCAGTTAAGTACCATCTAGTTTATTGAGCTCGGATTAAGTGTTAGCTCATGTAATAGTCATAGCTATCCTGGAATTAGACTTGTTCACGAAGAACACCACTCACCATAATGTATCAAGATTGACTAGAAACCTATTATATCAATCTTATACTTTGATAAGAGGTTTATGAGTGTGTCTCTTCAACAAGGAGCCCTAAGGTAAATCTCCCAATATATCACTATATCAAGAGCAATAAATCCCATCTTGACTACTCGGCTTATCAACATGGGATCACCATTATACCCGTAATCACTCGTATCATCCTGATCACTAGGGTACGAGTAAGTATGACCCGAAGAATAGCAACTCGATACATAAAGCAACCACTATCTCAGGACTGAGAATACTTAACTGCTACTGTAATAAGAGATGGCACCAACACATGGATATAGCTATTTCCAACTGTCTGTCTTATAGCGGTCTCTAATGTATTACCGAATACATTCATGTGTTAACTCAAGGTACAACCTTCAGCACTTGAGATCGGTTGCTTGGATCTAATCTAAGGAGTAAGCCTACACATGCTAGTCTATTCGCTTCATTGATGTTCAGTCTCAATGAAACATTAGTAGGGATATTTAGACTATTCATAGTAACACGTATGTGAAGTTCTCACACCACAGCTCCCACTATGTCCTTGCACTTTTACGCTATGATGTAGTCATGGACTTTGCCTTATAAATGTGCATATATATATAATACTATATATATATATATGATACCAGCGATGATACATAAATTAAACAAAAGCACCAATAAATAACAAAGTTGTCTTTATTATTAATAATAATACGAAATCATTTGTACATTAAAACTAATTAGGACGTATCGCCTAATTACCTCTAGGGCATACATCATGTCTAAAACTAAGCTGGTCAGCCTCTCATACCAAGCACTTGGTACTTACTTCAATCCATATAGTTCTTTCTTAAGCTTGTGTAAATGATCTTGATTCTTGTCATTTTCAAATCCAAGAGGTTAACACACATAAGCTTCCTCTTGAATGAAACCATTTAGGAATGCACTTTTCACATCAATTTGAAAAATTTGATATTCATATGGGGAGCAAAAGTACACAAAATTTCGATAGCTTTAAGCCATGCTACAAGTGCATATGTATCATCATAAATAGTCCCTTCCTACTAGTTGTAGCATTGCATTTTTTCTTACAACATTTCCATCTTCATCAAGCTTGTTCTTTAATACTCCTTTAGTTTTAATGATTGATTTTCCTCTATGCTTTGATACTAGTTCTTCTTGCATCGGGATCATTCAATTTTCATCACTTTCTACATCTTCAAACTTCTTATGTTGAATCAATGAGATGAAAGTTGGATGGCTCATCATTTTGGTAAGCTGACCTCGTGTTATAACAAATTTTTTAACATCATTAACAATTCTATTAATTGATTATGATTAGTCCTAATCATTCTTGGAAAACATAAAATTGGAATAGGAATCTCTATAATAGGTTATTACTACTGTGCTAGATCTTCTTCATTGAAATTAATTGAAAGATCTTCACCAGCTTTAACTTCCTTAGTATTTTGCTCTTATGTTGGGTTTTTTAGAGTGCGTGATGAGTTTATTTTCTCCTTGATTTACTCCTTCTTCATCAACATCAGAGGCTCATCTACCTTCATTGTTAGATTCATCAAAATCTACTTGCATTGAGTTTGTTATTTAATATAAAACATCTACAGCTAAATGATCTATGATGACCAATCTTAGGCTTGCACCCTCACCAAATCTCACAAGAAGTTTTCTCCAAAATTGGGTGAATTAAAACCCGATTAAGGATATAAAAAGCTATGTTAGCAACTTCTCCTCAAAGTACTTTGGTATATTGTTATCACTCAATACGGACCGAGCCATCTCAACTATTGTTTTATTCTTCCTTTACAACCCCATTTTGTTGAGGTGTATATGGAGCAGAAAAGTTATGGTCATACCATGTGCCAAACAAAATTCTTCAAAATGGAAGTTCTTAATTCACGTCCATGATCACTTCTTTGGATTATATTTATTTTAATCCCTAGTTCGTTCATTGTCTGATTACTCAATTTGTCAAAACACTCAAAGGTTTCATATTTGCTATGAAGTAAGATTACCCAAGTGAATATCGTGAAGTCATCCACTACAACTATGAAAATTCTCTTTCTTGCCATTCTCATCTGTTGAACAGGGCCACAAAGATCTAGTGCAGGAGCGCCAAGGGTCTCTTAGTTACTAAATTGTTAATTAGTCTAAATGATTTTCTAGCTTTCTTACTAAGTTGGCAAGCTGAGCAAAGTCTATCATTTTCGAAGTTGATACTAGGAAAACCCAAAACTAATTATTTATTGGCCAGTTTTGATAGTATGATCAAATATATATATGAATTAACCTCCAATGCTAAAGCCACAAACTCTCCTTCTTATATACAAGAAAAAAATTAGTAGAACCAAGGGATAAGTTAATCATATAAACCTTATTAACTCTAGGAGTAAAGTGAATAGTTGAATAAGTCTTATAGTAAATTACTGAGCATCTTTATGAGTTAAACATAACCTTTGTACCTTTGTCACAAAGCTAGGCTACACCAACCAAGTTGAACTTTAGTCCTTTGACAAGAGATACCTCTTCAATTGAAGGACTAACAACCAATGTGCCACTTCCAACAATCTTGCCATTTAGGTTATCTCTAAAGCTAACACTCCCATTTCTTTTATACTCCAATGAGATGAACTAATTCTCATCTCTAGTCATATGCCTTGAGTAACCGCTATCCAAATCTCATAGTCTAGTGTCATTGACAGATCTCATGCTCGCTTAAAACAATTAAGTCTTTTTAAGTAACCATGACTTTGGGCTAGATCCTCCCTTGTTAGCAGTATTTATGTTACGCTAGTCAAACTCATCATAATAACCATTTTTATGCCTACATAATACAATAGCATATCTAGCTTTCTCACAAAAACCATGTGTTGTTTTTTGTTCAGGCTAGCTCACTTTCCTCTTTAGAAAAGCTTTATTTTCCTGAGTAGAGTTACGAGTTTGGTTACTCAAAGCTAAGCTATTGGCTAGAGGAGGTACCTATACTTTTTCAAAAATTTAAATCAGCATTCAATTCATCTAATTACTAAGTGAGCTTGCAGTTATGCCCCTCATGATACTTAGCTTCATTATTAGATAAAGTGGATATCAAGGGATAAGGAAGCAAGAGTGTGTTCAAAATCCCCACATCTCTTCACTAGCTCGTTAATATTTTTTCTTGATATATTGGTCATCTTCATAACATCAAAGAGTACCTGGGTGAATTCTCCCACAACCAAAGGAAGTTCAGAATGTACCTCCGCTAGGGGATTTTTTCCTTTATCCCTCTCAACATTTTGTCAGCAACAAAATTGTTGACATTTGAGCCTGATACAAAGCTTTCGCCTCTATCTCCATCAATCACCATCAAAGTAGAGGTTGGTTAAATCTTATGCTTCTTCTTCAGATGAATAAAATTATTTATAGTCGCTCCACGTGGTTGCAAAAGCCTCATTCTTCTTGCCAAACATCTTCTTAAATCAGCCCTTTTTGGATTTAGGATAAGATGATTAAATATGACCTTTCTCTCTATAGCCAAAGCACTTGATGTCTTTGATGTACTCCTTCTTTTGTCCTTCCTCAACATCCTTCATATGCTGAGTTGATTTCTTCTTGTATTTCCATCTTTCTTCTTGAAGTGCTTGAACTTTCTAGTTAGCATCGCCATTTGTTCATCTGAAGCCTCTTACGATCTCTCACTAGAAGATTCAGCTTTAAGAATAATTGATTTGTTCTCCTTCTCCTTTCCCTTGCTTTTCCTCAAGTTATCATCATATTTCCTTAGGGATAGCTCCCGAGTTAGTAAGGTTCCTAATAGCTCATCATAGTTATAGGTCTTCAAATCATGAGTTTCCACTATCACGCTCTTCTAAGCATCCCACTCCTTGGTGACACATTTCAATATTTTGTTCAACATTTCTTGTTCGATGAAGTTCTTCCCTAATCTTTTAAACTATTTGATAAAATTAACGAACCTGGCAGTCATTCTTTAAATACCCTCACTTGTGACCATGTGGAATAGCTCATATTCCCTTATTATCAAGTTGATCTTGCTCTCATTGATTTTATCAGTCCCCTCACAAGTGATATCAAACTTCCACCAAATTTCCTTGGCAATCTCACTTTCAAATACCCTGTTAAACTCAGACAAGTCCAATGCACAACTTACGCTGTTGATGAGTGTCACGTTCTCCTTGAAAAGCTTAAGTTCTGAATCATTATAATCTTTAGGATCAACATGAACTCCATACCCATTCCTCACTATTGTAGGAATATAAGAGCTAAGCTCAATAGTTTACCATTCTCCGTGATTAAATAAAAATTTTCATACAATTTTTCCAAAGAGACTAATGTTGGCCATAAAAAATTGAAGGTCTGGTTATAGACATTCCTTTTGTAAGGAGTGTTGTCTACCCATGACTGGGAATGTATAATGGATTTTTATAAGCCATTTGTATCTCTATGCTAATGATTGTAAAGTCTTGACCTAAGCAATTACTTTGATACCACTTGTTAGTCCTTATAGTTTATAGAATGGTTATGGGGGGTGAATGCTGATTAAATTGTTATTTAAGATTTAAAAATTCTTAGTCAAGTTGTGTTAATGTATGATGTGTGTATGATCTTGTGTGTAAATTTTTGGATAAAACTTCGCAAACCACTCAACATGAGTTGACCTTGTTTTGGACTCAAGTTGTGCTGAGTAAATTCTTAATCCACTCAGGTTGGTTTCTCAAATAAGATAGAATGAGAGAAAAGATACAGGTTTATAAGTGAAGCTGATAGGATTAAAGATAAGATAAAGAAAATGAATACACCTGAGATTTGAACCTGATTCAGCCCTTAGCCTACCTCTAGTCCTTGGATTTAACCAAGCGAAGAATCCTTTAACATGGGGTAAGATTATAAGCGAGTACCTTCCAAGTTATACTACCTCTCAAATAGTTTGAGTTCGCTTCTCACACTACTATCACTCTATTTTGAAAATAAAGATTAATATAAGAACTCAACTTAAAAAAAATATTGGCTTTTTTAGAATGATTTTACTTGGCTAGTTTTTAACTCTAGTGAGTTTCTCTCTAAAACAAAATGAATGGGAATCGGTTGTTTGATTTCATGATTTGCTTAATTAGAATTTTGAAGGTTGTCAATGATTGGACAAAGTTTCAACTCTTTAGAAGTTTAGGTGATTCACCAAGTTGTAATTGACTACTTATACCTTAGTTTGTAGTTGAAATCTTTGCGAAGTAGTTGTTACAACTTTTCATCTTGACTTTGGTTGAAAATTTCTTCTCTTCACTCCTTCAAATTTCTTCCTATTTGAGATAGTTTTGAAGCAGTTTAGAGACATTATTTTAAACATTTAGGTGGGATATTAATCCATTGATTAACTTCTCTCCAAGGACTCCTATCATTAGACAAATCTATTAAGAAAAGGAGCGCTATGTGCAATGTGGAGGATTTTGATTTAATCCTTTAGTTGACGTAGTAGTGGCATGACGATGATGTAAGATAGTGCAATGTCAAATGATTCCATTTTTTACTTTTGAATATATGCCAACATTCCCGACAAACACATTTTCATTGAGAGGAGCTCTTGAATATTCTTATGTTTTTAAAGCAAAATCCTTTTCGAAACCTGAAATGCATCAAACAAGAGTACTCTGGTTTCATAGAATATTTAAAGGTAACATCGTAATGTTTTTACTCAACAACCTAAAAAGCACTAAACTTTTGCTAAGATATAGCTCATAAACTTTGAAGCTGAGTTACTAAGCACAACAACTCTCGCAGCACAACATTGATCTAATTAAGCTTATATCAAGTTGAAGTGTTTCTACATAAAACAAGCTCAAGCTTATGACATAATTAAGAGTTTACTTTCAACCTAATTAATTTCACTATCCTAAGTAATTTGTTATCTCCAAAAGTTGAATAGTCAGATATAGTATTAAGCTGGGTTCAACAATGGACATAGTTAGAAATGTATTCATCAATCCATTAAATTGATATAAGCTAAAATTGCTAAAAATTGGGGAAAATAAAATAAAAGACTGCTAAATGCTATTGATTATTATTAGGTAAAGATAAAAGGAAAAATAAAAAAGAGCATTGTCTTTGGTTAAATCCTTCTTAGGGACCTTTGATGATAGCATATGGTGATTTTGGGAATAATACCATTATCCTCTATGATTAAATAACATTTTCTTCTAAATATAATATTGTTATTAATTAATTATTTTACGCATGCGTTAAATTAACATGCAAAATCATTTGATGAAACATACATTTACAATCATAATGTGCTTTAATCATATAAATGCATTACCGACAGATGTAGAAGGCAGAGAAGAAAAGAAGAAAGATGAGACATTAGCCTTCATTCTCACACAACATGTACTACTAGATAACTACAACACTAAATCTAATGACTAGTAAGGGAATGATGAAGGCGAGATGTCTCATCCTTCTTCTTCGTAAAAGAGATAAGTATGCTAATCCTCACAAACCAAGTGCGATAAACTACATCATCATAGATGTCAAGTAGATTATTTAAGCTCACCGGAACTCGGGTGGGATCATTCCACCTCCCTCCATATTTTTATCTCTGATAGTAAGTGAATTTAAAATTTGGTAAAATGCACAAAGACTCAGGAAAGCATTGTGGATAGCAATATTGTCTCACAAGCAAGTGGAGACTAAGAAATGGCATCCGAGAGACCAAGCAGGAGCACACTTCCCATAGGAACATGGGTAGTCAATTGAGTGGATGTCCTCAACCATGCATGACTCAAAGAAATCATGCACTCCTCAATAGTAAACTTCTGGTGATTGTAGTTGCCTATTTCAAATAGAGAGTGTCATCCCCAATGACCATTCAACATGTAGTTGACCTCCTTCAAGATTGAATAACTTCCCACTTATCGCAAAGCCAGAGGTGTCAAAGATAATTTATATATGAATAACTGAGAAAAGTAAACAAAAAAACAAAAAGTTTGAGGATGAATGTTTTTTATCTGAAAAAGTAGTTTGCTACCACCAATTGTTACGTTAAGGCCATTGTGGACAGATCGTGCATAGTCTCAACTAATCTCAGTGCAACATAGCAAGCTCCACCCAACATCTAAGAGTTGAATGTTTGATATGAGAAGCTAAATATATCAATAGGATTCTCACAAAGGAAAACTCCCAATATCAAGGGGCATGTAGCTTGCATAAGTATGGGGAAAGTTCAAAACCAAGTCAAAAGCCACAAAGAGTCTCAGAGCTGCATTCCCAAGCTCTTTCCAAATCATTTTGTGCCTATCACTCTAAAAGAGGTTCAAGTAGCTCATCACTAAACTCCAGATGATGTGATGGAAGAACAATCGATAAGTGTGAGCACGAGATTTCCACTATCACACTGACCTATGATGAAGTCTTTTAAACTTGGCCTTTCTATGCTTCCACAACTACTAGGGGCATTAACATCATTTATGAGAAAAAATTGAGATGATTAAAGCGTTCAAAACATAAACAAGTCCAAAGAGTACCCAAGACACGTCTGAAACAAACCAAAAGGTACCAAAGAGCTGAACAAAGCATACCTTGGCTCGTGGGGGAAGCCAAAAATGGGCTTCCCCTTGAGCCGAGGATACGATGCCCATAAGGGGCGTGGGTGCCCCCTCCATGGGAGTGGGGGCAGCCTCACCAGGATCGTCCCCTCTAATACGGCCATCGAGGACCCTATGTGGTGGTTTTCATAGCTTTTGAAACTGTTAAAACCCTAGTGACCCATGTTTCCAGCTACTAAGGTAGAAAAATTATTCATTTTTTAGCAGTTTTCTACTCAAAATTTTCTATACGAACCCCCTTTACCTCTCATTTCGACACACTTGAATTCTAATTGAAAACTTCCTTCTAGTAGAAAAATACGCTATAATTTCTTAAATTCTTAAGCCTTCAAAGCTTGAAAATCATCTTAATAGAAGCTTTGATGATGTAATCAGACACTCTCAAGGTGGATTCCCATATAAAAGGTAAGAACCTATGTTTCTAAACCTTTATTTCCCTTTAATTTTACTTATTATTGCATTTTTTAATTTTCAAAAGAGGGAGCCTCCCTCAGAAATGGGAGCCTCTTCAGCGAGAACAGGAAGCCACCCTGGGATAGAGGCGCCCCCCTGCCCTCTAAAGGGAACCTCCCGGATTAATGGGAGCCTCCTCGAGCTCTTTGGAGCATTCGTATCATTTTTTCAAGAACGTTACCCGAATTTATCCTTTTCATTTATTTATAACATTATTTTGATGTTTCAGGATTCATAGTTGTTCATTTTTATTATAGAAAACACATTTCTATGATGATGGGATCATTGAAAGCATTCTTTTTGAAGAATCAAACTCAAAATGGGTCTTTTCAAGTCTCATTTCATTTCAAAAATTAATTCTTTTAAAAGTAACGTGGTTTTGCAAAATTATCTAGATTTGGAGGTGCATATAAATGTTTGAATTTCTAAAACTCTATATCTTTCAATTATTTCATTTATTGTCATCGTTATGTGAGTAAAAATACATAAAAATTATTAAGGTAATATACATGTTGCAAATAAGAAAAATGGTTTGATACAATATAACCAATGAAAAGTACGTAAGCCGTACATACCCAAATCTCTGATAATTTTGGAAAGAGCTAATTCGGGCGGTGACTCCATTTTTCAACAAAATTCTATGAAATTTTCCTTTTTAAATAATAGATGTTTTAATTAATAATATATTATTTAATAGATTATTGAAGGAGAGATACTATATTATTATATGATGATCTACGATAATGTTGGATCTTTAACTTGTGTCTAGTCTTACTAAGGAATGGGATTTGGTAACCATTAACTTTAAGGATACCCCCTCTACTTAGGAAAATTCACCGGTATTGAATTTAAAATATTCGCTATAATGTCATATTTTGATATGTTTTCCAAAACAAACTTACGTTATCGTATTTTTTTAGAGTATCCTGTGAACTTATTTTATGACCCTCCAAAAAGAGGCTTCCTGTGAGTTTACTAAACATGCTTGTGTGACCTACCTTCAAAACTTCTTGCGTGCTCATATCCGCTGAGGATTTTAAATATTTTCATTTTAAAAGCCCTAGCTTTTACAAAAACTTCATTTTTATGATAATATTATTTTTACGGATATTGAAATCATTGGTTAAATTAAACTCATTATTCTTATTTGCAACATAATATACATTTTATGCATTTAGATTGATTACTCTAAGAATACTAGTAGGATGCCAGTTTGAGTTGAACAACGTGTCACTCACAAAAATGGCCCTTGCAACCTCTTGAAGTTTAGACATTTAGCGATAGAACACTCATTGCTATATCAATTGTATCTACCTCATTAGAAGCCATTTAGGGAGAGGCTTGGAGTGTATTGTAGTGCAATGGGAACTATCTACATTAGCTACCTCGGTTAACCGAAGCCCCTAATGCACTAAAGCTTAACAATTATTCATACGGTTACCAAAACTAATATAAACACGTACTTTAAAGGTCCGCACATTATCGTCACCCAGTCCTTGACAAGTTATGATAAAGTTACCTAACTAAGGGAATAGAGATAGAATCCTGTGTGGCATTATAAATACTGATAGGAGGACTCTTGCGTTTTTACTTTGCACATTTTACTTTCTGCAAATATCTTAACCTGTAGAGATAGGGTAAACTCTCCTTCCTCTATCACGTGCACCCTCATACAATAGAGATGTGGCGTTTCTTCTATATCATGCATAAAAACTACACATTGTCGTACCATGTCATGTTATACGCGTTACTATGCTATGCAATGCTAGTTTCTCTACACATTGCCATGCCACTTCAATAGTTTATCTACATATTTCCATGTTATGCCATGATAATTCCTCTATAAATTGCCATGCCATGCCATGCTAATTTACCTATGTGTTACCATGTCAGGCCATGCTAGTTTCCCTGCACATCGCCATATTATGCCATGCTAGTTTGTCTTCACATAGCCATGTCATGTCATGCTAGTTTCTTTACACGTCACCATGCTAGTTTCCCTACACATTGCCATGCTAGTTTTCCAACACATTGCCATGCTAGTTTCTCTACACATTTCCATACCATGCAAATGTTAATTTTCCTCTTCATTTCCATGCATGCCATGTTAGTTTACTACACGTCGCCATCTATGCCATGTTAGTTTCTCTTCACATTTTCATGCCTTGTAGTTTCTCTACACATTGCTATGCCATGATATGCTAGTTTCCATATGCGCTACCATACTAGTTTCTCTTCACATTGCATGCCATGTCATGCTACTTTCTCTACACATTTCCATACCATGCTAGTTTCTCTACACATTTCCATGCCATGCTAGTTTCTCTATACATTACCAAGCCTTGCTAGTTTTTCTACACATTACCATGCCATGACATGTTAGTTTCTGTACACATTACCATGCTATGCCATGCTAACTTATCTATGCATTACCATGTCATGATAACTCTTTTCATACCATATTATATGTCATGCTAAGAAATTATTTATACGTATACATTGCCATGTAATGGCATTATTTCTATGTGATTGTTCATTATCTAACCATGTGTTATAATTTTGAACTACTGCACTACACCACATGAGCATTATTGAATCTTCATGTCATGTAGGAATTATAGGTCTAAAACACAACACTACACAAGATGCATCCATGCATCCCACATGGCTCTACAAAAGCCATACTAATAAGTCTATTGTAATTTCAACATGGGTTATGAGGTCTGAATGTCTTGTCAGAGCCTCATCTCTGAGACCTTCAATCAGTTTCACTCACCTTCAAGGGGAGAAAAATTCTCAGTCAACAATAACAATCTCAACAATCAACATGTTGGGACATGGTGAAAGTACTCCTCCAAACAATGACAATCTAATCGCTTAAATGGCCACAACCATGGTGCAATTGATGGGAGGTGACTAGTTCAAGGACATTTTCAAGGAGAAAATCAAAGTAGTGGTCCATGAGGAGTAGCCTTCCAACAAAGAGTCCAAACCCGATATAGTTGAGGAATCTATCCATAAAGGTCCAAAGGAGAACCTATCTCAAATTGAGGAACTACTTTAACAACTAGTAGAGTTCAATCTCACCAAGAAAGGGGTGCTCAAGACATCGACCGAAACCATATAGAGTTTCTCCCAACAGACTTCACCATGCCGACTCTACCACCTTACAAAGGAGCGGGTCCACCTAACCTTCATTTGGCTAACTAAGAGAATTTCATGACATTGAATGGCTTAAATAACAATCATTTGGCTAAGATGTTTCATTGCACCTTGGTTGATATAGCTTTTGATTAGTATACCACTCAATCTGACCAAGTTAGGAGCGAGTGGGCCAATATCTCTTCCATGTTCAAGGAGCATTATGGCTACAACACCAAGCTTAAGACAACTATTTAAACATTGGAAAGGATAAAGCAAAAGCTAATCGAGACCTTTCGAGAATACTATGAGCGACGTATGGTCATTCTAGTCTTGCTAGGGGGGAAGCCAAGTCTCCCGGAAATAATAATCAAAATTATTAATGGGAAAACTAAGGGAACTCTACCATATTAGAGGTCTCCAACCATGGGTTCCACATAATTCTGAGGATAATGCACATTACTACTCATATAATATGGAGGTATGATATCCCACCAACAAATGCCATGCTTTACTCGATGCTAATAAAAAGCTAATAAAGGAGAAGTATATCGAAGAGATGCTTGCCAAGCTAAGAACCATGAATAAGCCTCTTCCGAATTTCCACATATCCATCCATGCCATCTTCCTAGGCTTTGGTAGGGAAAACAAGAGAGATAATGAAGAGCTCGATCCTGGTTTTGAAAAATAATGACATGATGTTTGATGTGTGAAGAGTGGAAATGATGCATGAATACGTGACAACCCAAATTCATGGCATATCATCAACCACCACGTCCCACCTCACCTAACTTACAATGGATTAGAGGATCTTGAAGATTACTTGGAAAAGTTCTATGACCTTATGGATGAATTCGAGTTACCCCTGCATGGATTTGCCCATAATTTTAGCTTGTTTTAAAATGGAAGCATCGGGATGTTACGTAGATAAACCTCCTAGAAAGGAGTGTGGCTGGTACTTTGCTGAAGAAAGTTTCATCAAGTTCTTTTACAGAACCAAGATTATCTGATGCAAGCAAGTAGGCTGGGAAACTTTTTGATAATTCTTCAAGAGACGTTTGTCGCACCTATTCTCCATGAAGCTGACATTTGAACAAGAAATCAAAAACTCAGTTGAAGATGCATTACCAATCTACCATGACCATCTCATACTAGATGATTTCAAGAACTATGAAGGGCTAGCATTTAAAACCACGAGGCTTGAGAAACTCTATATCGAGATAGAAGATAGGGTTAGTAGGGGAATATTCTTGTGGAAGGTCCTCCTTCTTTGCCAAACAAAATTAAATTATACTATTACAAAGCCTCACTCATCATGCGCCAACATAGCCCTACACTTAAGCCACCTTTCACATATTTCATGGAGAGTTCGATAACCAAACCATTAATTTTGTATCACTTCTAGTAGCTAAACAAAGGACCATTTATGAGCACTTGTTTCCACTAATGAATTCTCTAGAGAAATCATCAATTTGATTAAGAAGATTAACCCAGTCAGGAACTCACCCAACATGACTCTCATCGGGCCAAACAAGATGCTATTCTGGTTAGTGTTTATGAAAGACCTTTTAGGAAAAAATATGGCGGGGAATCCAAGCTGATGTAGATGGATTACATGAAGATTTTGGGCTTTGAAATCTATTCCATTTTTTATGACTATCCAAGTTTCAAAGTCAATGAAGAAGAACATGCTGACATGCTGGTAGATAAACCACTATCTACTAAGCTCGAGGATAAGGGTTTCAACATGGAAGAAGTTGTGAAGTTTATCATGAAGACCATGATAATGCTCATCAAGAACTATTAGAAGAACAATGTAGATGCAATCAACACTCTCATTGAGGCATTTGGATAACTCAACCTCATCAAGGAAGGTACAACACCAAAGGAAGAATGCCTCCGCAAGGACCTCGATACCATCATCATGCATCCAACAGCTATGGTAGGTGTAACAAGAAAGGAAACTTTACATGAGGAAAGAGAAAGTGACACAAATGTTTTCTTTAGTTTTTCAAATTTATTTTGTGAATAATTCAGCCCCCAAGGATTTTTCTGCAATGAAAATGTCTGATTCTACTCGTGTGATCTTGTGCTTGATACTTGTGAGTGGGCGACACAGAGCGGTGGGCCGAGAGCATGCGGAGGTTCATAGGCGTGGTCCACTGGGGTGTTTTGAAAAAAAGAAGGAAGAGAAAAAGCACCGGGTCTGGGACCCGGGAAAAAAAAGGTTTGAAAGATAAAAAGGCGAAAACGTTTAAGATCGGTTCGAACCTGAATCCACCGTCTCTCAGTGTGGAGTCGCCACCTGGATTAGCTCTTTCCAGGAATTAGAGTCCTATAAGGCTTAACGTCAGGGGGACGGCCCACCAAGACACAGAGATTCGGGTCCGGGATAAGTTGCTTATTTCTTATTGGATCACATTAAATTACATCTACAGAAAACCGTTTTCTTTTAATTGTGCATATTCGCACTTATGTCATTCTTGGAGTTAAATGCATGATTCACGTCTTGCGAAATAATAAAACATTCATAAAGCAGAAAAATAAATTATCTACAAAAACGTAAGTAAATGCGGAAAGTAAATGCAGAAAAATGAAAATTACAAGGCTTCAAAAATCGGGGGATGCAACCGCCTGCTAACCTATTATTTACATTTTTCGTAAATAAAATGTGCAATACCTGAAGGAAAATAAAAGCCTAACATACATCTAACCTGCATCCACAAAGGTTAGCACAGGGGATATATCACATATGCTCGACTTGATTTTGGTGAGGCCCGTGTGGCCTAATTAAAACATCGGCGATTTAAAGTTGTTAATTTAGATAAAAACAGTTCATTTTTATTTACATGTATGTTGGTCAATTTTATTAGTGAAAATGACCGCATGGCAAGTAATGAGG
>CATIWQ010172499.1:0-68335 GCA_949673415.1 Euphorbia schlechtendalii | reverse complement strand
TCATGAAAAGGTGCCTATCCATTGTGGATTGAATCAAAGCCTCTCAACCAATCACATTGAAGAGATGCAATCTTTCACCAATGGATGTGACTCTTCGTTTGGATAGACGCAACCCTTCAAACTCTATAAATAGGGCTCTAATTCTTCAACAATTTCGTGGGGATTCAAGTGCATCAGCAGTGCATTGGATTAGTGCAAAAAGTGATAGAGAGATATAGTGTGTGTATAGTCAGATTCACTATGTTCTTAAGTGCTAGTGAGAAAATGTTTAAGTGATTCGAATCCTATTTTCGATCACTAGATTTCTCTATATTCTTGAGCGATTGTATAAGTGTACTTGCAAATCACTTATCAATAAAAGTTTTCATTCTTCAATATTCGTTTGTTCGATATTCGCAAAGAATAGCATCCTAGCGGAGGTTCTGTACGGGCCAAGACCGATTTCAAAGTAGCCATAGGAATTGCGGGAATTGATGACTCCCATTAAAGAGTGGATACGGTTTGATCAACTTTAGCTTTCACTTGCATACCTTACAACTTTGCTTTGCTTTCTACTTATACTTTCTATTCGAAGTTTATGATATGTTTATGTCATATAATGCGTATTTCATGCTAAGTCTTTTATGTTAATCAAGTTATATATGTTGGCGTTAATTTTAAGAGTAGTTTCGGGGTTAACAATATTGTGTATAATCACTGGATCTGTGATATAACGCTATTTAGTGAGCCAACATTTTTAGAATGGTAACTTGCTAAATGTGGCTATGTGAGAGCGACCCGTACTAAGCATAGTATTGATGTTATCTAGGTTTATATAATAGTCTTATCTCGTTTGCGCTAGGTTTAGAAAAGTTATTTAATGTGTTGCTCTGCAGTGAATTATTGAACATCTGAGTGTGTTGAATGGTTTGTTTGATTAGTCTAGTGTGTTGTAATATCTTTGTTAATCTTGTATGTTTTCTCTGCTATACTTGTTCGTAGTGAAAATCTATTTATTTAGAGTCTCTAATCTATCACATCTATATCTGCTCAATTTTTTATTCTAATCTTCCTACCCAAAAATATTAATTCTATTTTTATTTCCTTAATTTTATCTTTCCATTCCATATCTTTAGACCTGGTTCCTTCCCTGTGGGTTCGATATCTTTTAAAACTACATCGCAATTGTATACTTGCAGTTATCATCATTTTTCTATGTGATAAGAGGTATTGACAAAACCTACATTTATTTGTGAACATGTTTTTTGCGTAGTTATTAGCCAATAGTTCATGAGATTTTGGAACCATTATTGATTAAACTTATCAGTAGAAAAGTGGCGAACACCGGTGAGCGATTCTCCTTCCCTCTGTACACAAGCGTGCAGATCTCACATGGTTTGTTTTGGAGGTTCTAAAAATGCAAACTCCACCTGGAACTCTGCAAAGATGTAGTTCCAATTACTCTTGGTCACAATTGACTACATTTCGTACCATTGACTTGCTACTCCTACTAGTGAGCACGGAAATAGTGTAGCTATCATGTCTTGAGAGAGGCCTTGTGCTTGACACAGGATATAAAACTTGGACAAGTGGGAAGATGGTGAGTCGTTCCCGTTAAAAACTGACATACCAGTTAAGCTAAAATTAGCCGTCGAGACTTCTTCCAGTTGTTTAATCACTCGATTAATTGACTCAGATTCAAGCATCTCCATCACGTTGTCTGAGTCCATCCCCAACTCATCACCATCACATACTTCTCTCCTCTATTGGTCGGTGCTTCTCCTAATTGTTCTTTCCCTACATGAAGGGACGTAGGTTTCTGGCCGGTAAATACCGGCATCCCAGCAAAGTTGATCTCAACGGCTTTAATCTTACCCTCGCACCCTCGACGGTTCGACTCTTCCTCCAATATCTTCAAAATCTAATTAGGATCGCTTCCCGACCTGACCATCATCATAAATTCTCCAAGCCCCTCAGACAAGCAGCTCAGGACCTTCCACTCTTCTAGCCCTGAGTTAATCATTCCTACCCTCACCTCAAAATTTGGCAAAGGCTTGTTCTTCGTGCTAGGCTTGAGCGCAGGTTCATGGATGACCTTATCTGCCACTAGTTTCTGAATGGCTTTCAGCAGCTCCTTGCAGTTATTTATCCGGTGTCCCACATCTACATGATAATGGCAATAATTGTTCTTCTCTTCTGACCTGAAAGGGACATGCTTCTTCAAGCTCTCCAACTAATTAAGTTAATGCAGCTTGGTGAACAAGAATCCCAAATTAGCAGCATATGGAGAGATACCATGATATGCTTCCTTTGGCAACCTAACGGCAGCTACCTTTTCTTCATTCACCAATTGCACAGCTAGTTACTTCGCCTTTAACTACACTGGGTTGGAATCGTTCTTCCTGTAATAAGGCTTAGCAACCTGTTGGCCTGCTTCTACCTCCATGGCATCATAGCACTCTATCTTCTTAGCCCGCATAAAAACCTCTTGATAACTATGGAGAGTCTCCGACCCTAGCCTCTTCCGGTAAGATGGTTGTGCACCATCTAAGAGTTTTACGATCATTTCTTGCAAAGATAGGCGAGATTGTAAGCGTAGTTGCGTAGCAGTCCATCTCTCAAAATAGGGCTTAAATCTCTCCCCTGGTTTCTGCTTCAGAGCCTCCAGATTCTGCATAGTGGTGATTATCAGAGTATTGAACCCATAATGATCCACCATTGCCTGGGATAGACGTCCCCAATCATAAACTACCTCTATCGGTAAGTGATTGTACCACTCATTTACCAGGCTTCCCAATGTAACAATAAACAGTTTCACCATCATTTGATCACTGATCCTCAAAACCCTCATCACATTCGGATAATGTGCAATATGCACATGAGGATCGGTGTTGCCTGTGCACTTCTCAAATTGAGGCATAGCAAAGGTCGGCAGCAAAGTATCCTCATCCCCAACTGTGGGCTATACTAGGGTTGCACCCCTCTGCCCCTGCACATGAGTGGCTAAGAACTGTCTCCAGAGTTCAGCCATTACAGGCTGTTGAAGGATACTATTTGGGGTTTCCGAGAAACCTCCATACTGTGAATTCTGGTAATACTTCCCCTGACCCTAGAATGTTTGAGAGGGTCCACCCTAGCTGGGCACTATAGGCTAAGCCATCCCTTGAATAAAGGGAATGTAATTAGAAGAGGGCCTAATCTCCGAAGACCCCACCGCCCTTGGGTCGAAAGAAGCATGCCCCAGTTGCCCCAGGAAGAATTGGCCACCCACCTGTGGCTCATACACTGTCTGTGGCTGACTCTGCCTAAAACCGAACTACTAGAAGTTACGGGCAATTGTTGCGGAACTTGGAAATACAGTAGCAGAAGATGACAGTCCTCCTGGTAGGATTGTACCACCAACATTTGGTAGCACATCATTTGCCCCCTGCTCGGGGCTTCCCAATTCTAGTGTGGTGATTGAGGATTGATGGAAATTGATCACTATTAGCAAAAGCGTTCATAGCTGCAGCAATCTCGGTGCTCACCGATGATTGATTTGCTTGCGAGTTCTGAGCCGCTCCAAGATTTTACTCATTAATCATGTTCTCTTCTTGTTGGTTAGACATGTTGCAAAAACTACAAGGAGTGTCTTGATCTGAATCCGAGCTAGAGTCGGTGTATGGAACTCCTTCCTGATGAGCCGTGGCTAGAGATAGATGGATCAGCCGGCCAGAAGCCCTGTTATAAGTTTTCTAATGAAGTGGCTATTTCCTAGCTGACACACAAAGGGAGATCATTAGGGGATGCATGTAAAATCAGGATGCGTGATTGATGCGTGAGATGTTTAATGTTATGGCTGCTGAAAAGGGTTAGCATGCCAAGATGTAAGATAAATTACACATAAAAAAGAACAGAATCGTTAGTCCATGCGATGAATGAAGGTCCATTGGTTTTGAGATCTGTATCATATCCTTGGGATAATGTAAAGTGGAAAATGTAATAAAGTGGCCTATTTACCCATGTTGTGATAGGTCAAAGGTTCGAGAGCTAACTCTATTTATGTGTGAGTAGGTTGTGTGACGTACTCTAGTGTAAGGTATTATCTAAAAGTATGGAGAAAAATACCGTAAGTAACACATAAATGAATGTTTTGGTCATTTTGCCCCTATCGGGCCAAAGTTTTAGATGTTAGTAAACATCATCACTAAAGGTGTGTAGTGATGCGTGAGTAAAAGTTCACCCTACGAGGGCATGGGTTAAGACATCAACTGGGATATCCTTTATGTTTACGTTTACCTAATGTAGGCTTTTGGTGTATACAGGTGCCCAGAAGGGTGGTAATTCAGATGCTCAATGGGCATCGTGTAGGGATTTTGGTAAGTTTATCTTATGAGTCAGATGTCATTTGGACATCATGCAAAAATGTGGGTAAGTGATGCAACATGATTCTAGTTGGTTTCAGGTCATCCTAAGGTGACACGATCTCGAGTGTCTACTAAGTTCTAACGTATAAGTGACATCAATCCATGTTCAGTATCATGAGTGTGTGCGTTTAAGTGTCTGCATGAAAATTCATGGTTAGCGTGGCATATTTGTACAATGCATGATGAATCGGAAAGAAGTAAACACTTAGCACATAGCACACAATATCTTTCTTCCAACCATACAACTCCCACGTATAGTGTTTTTAGCTAGTCTCTATCCTAAGTTTGGTTCACCTTAGTACTACAAAGATACTAAGGAGCGCACCTGCAAGAAAATATAATGCATGATCGCGTGTTTGGGTAACACCCTAGGGAAAATGCCTATGGTTTATTTACATGAGGGTTTATAAATGGGTTGCTGATGTAGAAGGTTCTTGTTGCATTGAAATGCACTCCAAGCCTCTCCCCAAATAGGTTCCTAATGAGGGAGGTACATGTGATATGGCAACAAGTGCTCCACTCACTCAAGTGCTATCTTTTCTCAGGGAGGCAGATTAGTACAAGAGAAAGCTTCGCGGTAATAGGGGTACCTTTGACTTATGGGCTAATCCCTTCTACTGCAATGCGTTATTATGAATATGTCAAAATTAAGAGAAAACGGAATAATGTGATCAATGATTTTCGGCACTTATCCGAAATCTAAAACCTTTTAAAAAAATAAGTTTTAGAAAAAATCCCCAGCAGAGTCACCACTGTGAGTGGGCGATACGGAGTGGTGGGCCAAGAGCGCGTGGAAATGAGAGGCGCGGTCCATCGTGGAGTTTGAAAAAAGAAAAGCACTAGGTCAGGGACCCGGGAAAAAAAGGTTGAAAGAGAAAAAGGCAAAAATGTTTTAGATAGGTTCGAACCCGAATCCCCCATCTCTTAGTGTGGATTCGCCACCTTGATTAGCTCTTTCCATAAATTAGAGTCCTGTGAGGCTTAACGTCCGGGGGACAGCCCACCAAGACACAGAGATTTGGGTCCGGGATAAGTTGCTTATTTCTCATTGGATCACATTAAATTACATCTACAGAAAACAGTATTCTTTTAACTGTGCATATTCGCACTTAGGTCATTTTTGGAGTTAAAATGCATGATTCACATATTACGAAATAAAAACCATCCACAAAGCATAATATTAAACCATCCACAAAGCAGTAAATAAATGTAGAAAGTAAAAGCGAAAAAAGAAGATTACAAGGCTTCAAAATTCGGGGGATGCAACCACCCGCTAACCTATTAATTACATTTCACAAAAATTGAAATTGCGATACCCGAAAGAAAATTATAATTCTAAACATACATCTAATCCTAATCTACCTGCATCCTCAAAGATTAGCATAGGGGATAATACGTATGTTCGATTTTGAATTTAGCAAGGCTCGTGTGGCCTAAAAAAAATCAATCGCGATAATGTTTTATTCCCTTCGTGGGAGTGTTCTAATGTACATCTCCTTTTAATAAAGAAAAAGATGAAGAAGAATTACAATAGTTGAAATAAAATAAGAGTAATTAAAATCCTAGGTTCACAGATGAAATCAGAAGAAGAAGAAGAAGAAGAAGAAGAAGAAGATTGAAAGCACGGGAATTGCAGTTCTAGGAACTCAGAGTCTTACCCTTACGGAATGAATCCACTTCAAAGATATTCGATCAGCCGTTGAAAATCCTCCTCGTCCTTTAAGTTTCGGTAAAAAATTGTGTTGGAAGTCCAAAAAAAGTTCATCTTGTTCGTGGGAATTAAAGTCGTTCTAAAGCTATATTTTATCTGATAATTTTCGAGATATAGATAATCGAAAAAGACCAAACTATTTATAGGAAAATCCCGAAAAATCTAAAAAAGGTAGGTTTTTCCGGCGAGGGGCCTCGCCAGAGAAAATCTTGGTGAGGCTCCTCGCCGTGTCCTTGGCGAGGTCTCGCCAAGTTTGGTGAGGCTCTCACCAACAAGGCCGACCCGGGATTCAATACCCCCGGGTTTTCATTTTCGAATTTGTTTTTTTTATATTTTTTTATTTTCGTATTTTTTATTTAATTAATTAATTTCTTAATAAAATCAAATAATTTTATTGAAAACGTCTTTCTGAATTAGAGATGAGGAGGATTCCCATTCGGATACGTCAAGATACTCGAAAATTGTGTGATTCAAGGATAAAATCCCGAAAAAGCTGTCATGATCGAATGCGCGAGCTAGTACAAAATCCCGTGCTCACACATGCATCTCAAGTTAGCAAACCGGCAAGAGCACCAACCAATCGATAAGAAATGTCGAACGGGACAACAACTGAAGTTGTGGACATGGACGACAATCGATCTATTAGTCAAATCAACTGAGTCTTGCACAATTGCTATCACGCATAGGTGAAAGAAAGAAATAAATAGGTAAAAAGCAGTACCAAACAAAAGATAAATTTGTAATTAGCCTATCAATTAGCACTTTGTTAGTTGAACAAAAATTAGGGCCTATTTTCAAAATAGAAAAAGAATAGTCCATCGAGTTAAAGACCCAAAAAGGGCATCTTAGGAAAAACTTAGGACATCGAAAGAAAAGCAAACACATTGGTTAGAAATCTTGAAAGGACTAATCTATGGCAAGAGTCAAATCGTTTGAAACATTTATACCCTTGTGACGTTCATCAATGAATTGTCATTATTGCTGAATATTTATGCATATGCTTCTCTTGATTAGTAAACATCCAAAAAATGAAAAAATAATGAGAAAATAATGAATCTGCTAGATTGAGAACCTGAAAGGGCGATCCAGAATAAAATTAAGACAAGGTTCGATAGATTGAAAACCTGTAACGGTGGTCTATGCAGAAATTAGAACCAAAGAAATATCAAATTCATCATCTCATCCTCGGAACCATGCATGACATCATAGCTTCCAAGCGATCATCGCCTACGTGGTTCTGGATCAACGACTCATCCAAGCCCTCCTCAATCCAGATCCAAGCTCTGAGTTTGAATTTGATTCAACAAACCCATAGTCATCACTCTGAGGGAGTCATCCATGGAATCTCCAATAATACAAATCCCATGGGCACTCAAACACCAACACAAGAGAAGGCTCTCCAATGAATGAAACCCACAATACCTACAACAGACGAACATACATCATGTGATTAATATTGTCCATGCAATAAATACATAGACTACATACGCATCATATCATTTACAAGTTAAGATGATGCCACGTTGGGGCAACACCATCCGAGTAAACAAAAACTTCCACCTCCACTTCAAGAACCTACAAACATCAGGAAGGATGATGGCTGACTCAAGCTTAAAGTCCTTTCAGGAAACATTGCATCATAAAAGCCTCCTAAGACAACGTAGCAGTCTTCGGGGACATCCCTGAATTTTTATCAAACTCATATCTTCATCATGTTTTAATTTTTGATTGAAGGGGTAAAAACTTTTGCTTAGCATAAACTCAATCAAATAATTAAAACATGCATAATAAAATGTATTAACATTACAATTTTCTCTAATTTGTCAAAGGAAGCAAGTCAACACCCTACTACGGAAATTAAAAAATACAACTGAAAAAGGAAACTGTTATCTCGATGACTGAAGAAAGAAACAGTCTCATCCACCAACCAAAGAAAGAAACTGATGGATATCCCTCCATTAAGGTCGCTTTTAAAATGGATTTAGGCACCTATCTCCATTAATTCCAGTGGTCCAAACCAATTGAAGGTCAACTCAAAATGGGCACACAAAGACCGTAACCGAAGAAAGAAACGGTTACTGACTATTTAAGGGACGTTGCAGAAAGAAACTATCGACTTGCCCGTAAGGGGCATCAAGCACCAAGGGTCCCGAAGAAAGAAATAAATAATTCTATGAGGACATAGCACCAAAAAGGAAGGCCCACATCACCTATCGAAGATAAAGAAGTCACCAGCCGCACCAGTCAAGTACATTCTCAATCCCTCTGCTCCATTTCATGTGATCATACTGGTTATACAACCAGCGATGATCACATGAGGGGTAGCTGTCAGCACGGGATTTTGTACCAGCTCGCGAATTTGATGATGATGGCTTTCTTGGGATTTTTATTCTTGAATCACAATTTTCAATTATCCGGATAACTTTGAATGGGAGTATTCTTGTCACCAATTTATGTTAAGCACTTAAATTATTGTTAAAAACATGAAATATTAGACTTTAGTAAATTAATCAAAAATAAATAAATAATATAAAAAATATAAAAATATCGGGAGGAGCCCAACGAGGCTGGGATCGCCAGGCAGACAAGCCTAGCAAGTGGGCTCGTTGGATTCCAGTGAGCCAAGCACGCTCGTTGGAATTTTCAACGAGTCCCTTGCCGGAAATCCTAGCGAGGCTCATTTGGATTTCTAACAACACCCTCTCTAGGATTCCAAATGAGCTAGCCAGCTCACTAGAATTTCAAGCGAGCCTCGCTGGAAATTCCCAACGAACTAGTTTTTCTCCTATAAATATGGGTCTTTTTTCACTTTTTATGGGACTCGAAGTTTTTAGAAAAAAATTGATTTTCTTGAGAGAACGACCGGAAAATTTTACAAAAAATATTTTCTTTTAAATCCTTTGAATATATTCTGATCCAAAGCATGGATTCCGAACCTTCTGATTTTCAAATCGACTTTCTTCCACCTTCTTTTTCTTAAAAATCCTTAGATATTCTCGGACCTAAAACAAATTTAGTATCTGAGTCTGATTATTTTTGGGATAAATAAACACTTAGTTTCCAAACCAAACCACAACTAAAAAAATGAATGAGGAATGCTTTGGGGATCAAACGGATATGGCTGAACTAGATTCGCATCGAAAGGGTAAGCCTATGAGTTCCTAGAGTTACTTTATCTCATGCCTCCTATGTCTTATTTTATTCTAAATATCGACCTAGGGATAATTCTAATTTCATCTATTATGTAAATATTAATGTAACATTTCTCCTTCTTCTTTTTTATTTCTTTTAATGTATAGAATAGCCCAACGAAGGGAAATAAAATTATTCATGGATAACAGACCTCACCTTTGCCTTGAGTCATTTTCATTGAATAAAGATGAGCAACATATTTGTAAATAAAATGAATTCTTTTCTTTTTAAACAAGTATTTCAACCGCCGATACTTTAATTAGGCCACACTAGCCTCGCAAAAATCAAATCGAACATAAGTGTTAATACTCATGTTGTGATATGCACTGTGTTAATCTTTGCGGATGCAGGTAGATTCAGATTACATGTATGCCTAGGATTTTATTTTCCTTCGAGTGTCGCAATAATTATTTTTGGGAGATTTAATTAATAGATTAGGTGGGCGGTTGCATCCCTTGAGATTTTGTAGTATTAATCTTTACTTTTTCGCATTTATTTATCGCTTTATGTATGGAGTTATCCCTTTCCAAATATGTGTGAATCATACATTGTAAACTTGAAATTGACATAACTTTGAATATGCATAATTAAGAAACAAGGTTTTCTATAGATGTAATATAATGTGATCCAATAAGAAGTAAGAAACTTATCCCAAACCCAAATCTCTGTGTCTTGATTGGCCGTTCCCTGAACATTAAGCCTCGTAGAACTTTAATTCCTAGAAGAGCTAATCTAGGTGGCGACTCTACACTAAGAGATAGTGAATTCGTGTTTGACCAATCCAAATATGTTTTCACTTTCTCTTTCAAAACCTCTGGGTCCACGACCTTGTATATTTTATTTTCCACAAAAACAACCTGATGGACCGTGCCTCTCATTCACGCACTCTCGGCCCATCACATCCATGTCATTCGCTCACAACTATGAGATTCAATTTTGTGGTTAAAATCAAAACCCACGATTTAAAAAAGATGCACTTTTGAATTTGGAATTATCTACTATAAAACTCATCATTTTGATAAGTTGGTGGTTTAATTGTTATTCTCAATGTTGATTCTAATCAAGCTTTGTGAAAGCACCATAAAATCTAGAAGGAGTTGAAGAGAGAGGTTACTTCCAATTCGAATTCCAATCATTTTCAGAGTAAACTAGACCCTAACTTTTCTCCTCTTTCTTAAAACCCTTTTCCAAAATGGCAACCACAAAAAGAACTCTTACCCTCCAAGGCGAATCGATGAAAATGATGTTTGTTCACATTGATGGATCTTGGCAGCGAATCATCTTTCTGACTGGAACCATCTTCAATAAGGTAGAATGGGTTAAAGATCTAGATATTTTTCCAATCTTCGAAGTGAACGATGAGAGCATAATGCTCAATAGATTAATGCATAAGGTGATCATGCAACAGATTCTCAATTAATTTCTCTTCCTTGAAGGCCATGCCATCAAGGAGTTTATGAGGGGCTTCTACACCACTCTCTAAGCTATTGAGGGGTACAAAGATGCACTTCTGGTGGAGTTCAACAATGTCTCCTACCTTATCTATACCAGCTTGGTGTCTAGCCTACTCAATATGCCACTAAAAGGCACTATGCTGAGGAGGACATGAGATGAAGAGAGAGTAGATGTCCCAGCAGATTAGGAGCTCCCTGCAGATTATGGTGTTGGAGAAGTCGCAGCTTTAAGGATGAGCTAGGAGGCAAGGGCATGCCATGAGCTACTTGTCAAATTTCTACTTCATAAAACTGGGTCTTTGAGTAGTTGCACCTACTTTGAGAGGTGTATGGTTTACCACATGGTAGAAGGAAAGAAACTGAACTTGCTAGTGTTGATCATGCATCACCTCACCAATTTTACTACCATCTACCATTTGTCATACTTCATCACTGCTCTTATGAAGGTGGTGTGAATGAACATTACTCCATTTTTGGATGGGCCTAGGGAGATAGTAGTTCCCTTGAAGAAAGTTTTGGATATGCCTCATTTTAGCAAGCTGAAGTACAAGTAGGTTCACAACCGCTATACAAAGGATAAGGACTTGAAGCTGAAGAAGGTAAGGGAGGAAACATCTATAGTCCCTAAGGCAGTCCTCAAGGAGGATGATGATAATTTTATGGTAGACTTTGAAGGTTCAAGCGATGAGGCAACTAAAGAAGTAGCTCTATCTGCTATGTTGGAGCAAGTTTCAACCACTACTTCAACTATCTCATCTCCAAAGGTAAAAACTAACTCTCAAAGACCTAAGGCTAGCCCAACAAAAGAAAGTGCAGGAGTCACGCCTGCCCAGCCACAAGTTAGGAAAATAAGGGCTCTAAAGTTAAAAACTCATGCTTAGAGGGAAGTTGAGGCTATAGCTAGCAGAGGAAGAAGAGGATACTAAGGACAAAGAAGAAACCTTGACTCAAAGAAAATGAATACTAGAAGTATTTGAGGTTTAAGAAGAGCAAGGGTCCTCTAAAAAGAATAAAGAAGAGGATACAACTAGTCTTAGCATTGTGGTTGCAATTCAAGAGGCCATTATAAAGCTAAGGGAACTCAATGAAAGCGCTCTGCCACTACCCGCTCACTTCTGAAAAACATTCAGCAGGTGAGAAACGATGAGGATGTTGGAGGTATCCATACCCAAATTCACTCAGATTGAGGAACTTCCTACTTAGTTTGAAGAACCTCAAGTTGATCCATCCTTAGATCAAACAACTAACCCAAAGTTTCTATTAAATCCTACCCCTATTTCATTTGTAAATCCTAAACCCTCCTCTCTTGTAAATATCCTAGTTTCTACTCCTGTAATTACAGAAATTCCTAATTCTTCTATAAATCCCCAATATAAATTCTCCTGCACATACATGATTCTTTCTCTCCAAATATTTCCCTAAATAATACTCAAAATACAGCTTCTTCTCTTCCCCAAAATAAAATTATTCCTTCCCTTGTACTAGAACCTAGCAGTAAGCTAGTCAAAGAGGACTTGGCTGATAAATCCATCTTAGCTCAGATTAGGGAACTTGCAAGGAAGCAATTCCCTTCCCTAAAAATTGATGTTGAGTTGGATGGAGCAGTCAGCTGTGTGCTATTGTCTCAAAAATTGATGGACTTTCCGCTAAGGCTAAGACTAAGATTCCAATGTTAGAGGAACACTTAAGTATTCCCTCTGAATCTCTCTACAATGAAGAGTTTGAAAAGATTCAAGGAAGCTTATTTGTGATTCGTAACCATCTAGGCTATCTGATTCTATAGCTTAGCTCAACATAGCTGTCTCTTCTATCCCTACATTTATTATCCTTGCTGATGCGGTGGCAGGAAAGTTGAAATGTAGCATTGACGCTGCTGCTGAGTAGCTGAGTAGCTCGAACTCCACATTTGTGACACAAGCTATATAGTTTCATTAGATTAGCATGGAATAAGACAAGATCAAGTGCAGCACCGACCATAAGATTGAAGCTGTCCATAAGTAGATGGAAGCCGCTAAGAACATCGATCACAGCATGGCTAAGGTATTGGGGTCCATGTCTAGACTGATGGTGAACCAAGATAAGAAATTGGATAGAGTACTGAAGAAGGTGGAAGAATCTAGCAAGAAAGATGAGAAACCTTCATTGGACCTTGATGCACTTGATGAGAAGATGGAGTCTGCCTTTAGGGTTGTCAATAATAAAGCTGATGAAAAATTATCTAAAGCGCAGAAGACTCTCATCAATGCAATGGACAAGCCATTTTTGATGCAATGGGCAAGTCGTACTCCTTTGACACTTAGAGAATATTTGACACTTATACTGCTAACGTTTTTCTATGAGAAAAAAAAATATTCCTTTGATGCTTTTCAGGAGAAAAATTATTGAATTTAAAGAAGATATTCTTGTGGTCCTCACATTCAAAAGGTGCTAGTACGGAATGTTGGAGAGTCCTCACTAAATCCTAAGGCAAAAGGAATTCTCTATCATGCACCATTTCTCAGTGTCTTTGCTCAACTCTGAAACATTAGCATGTCAATAAATCTCAAGATTCCATTTTGCATTTCATGTGCCTCTCTAACGGATCAGATTGCTTCAAGACAAATAGTTTTTAACACTTTGAGACAACGGATTAATCTCGCGCTTCAACGTTCAAAACCTCTATCTCTAAACATCCAGGATAATGGGAAGATTTGAAAGATTTAAAGAGAAGTGAAATTGAAGAGATGTAATGATGAGAAGTTTGCAACAACCAATTCCAAGAGCTTTAACTATAAATGCAAGACTGGAGCAGACGTTCAAACTTGGTGAATCACCTCAAATTTCTTAAAGAGCAGAAACTCTGTTAAATTAGTCCCAACTTCAACAAATTCTAAACCAAGAAATCAACAAACATTCATTGTTCAAATCTGTTTCTAATAGAGAGAGAAATATCACTTAAGATTTAACATTGTAAAAGAATCAACATTTTATTAGTTGAATTCCTTTGTTCACAAATTTCTTTTAGAAATCTGAGTGACAGTTTGGGAAGGGTACCCAAACTATGGATTCAGTGGTAGTTAGAAAGAAAGGTATTTTTTGTAATAGAGTCTACCTGCTGTAAAGGCTTCTCCGCCTAAGGAAGGAACGAAATAACTAGTGGATTAAAGGTTGAAAATGAATCTAGGGACTGGAGGTACGCTAGGGGCTGAACCATGATAAATCTCAGGTATTGAAGTTCTAACATTACTTTCTCCTTTATTGTATTTCTCATTCATCATTTTATCTCTATCATTTCATCATTTTGCTTGAAAAACCAACCTATGCTTAGTAGATTACTCAACATATGATTATAGATAAATTGTGCTAGCAAAGCTGAGTAGTTTATAAGTTTTTAGACCCTGCTCAGCATTGCTTACTTAGATTGAATCTATTAGAATGAATCTAAAAACTGAAATTGGTTAAAAGATTTTTATAAAATACAAAAAGTAACCAAGTACATCATTCACTCCCTCTGTTGTGTTGTTAAGCCGTCTAAGGACCAGCATAACCTTTTCCCTAATTAACTAAGTCTATTACTAACCCTGCTTTTAATGTGCCATACAAATTGTGCTAACCATATGTGGATGCATGTCAGATGTATGTTAGCATTTTATCCCCTCATGTATTGTTTATGCAAAAATAAATGTATTTGTAGATAAAAATTATATTTAGGTACATTTGTATTACCCTAAAAAATGTATTGTTAACCCCTACCCCCTAGGTTAGATGCCTTCTAATTTATTGCTTTTATTTATTTTCTCTATGTGTTTATGTATGGCATTTCCTGTGAATGCTTTAAATCTCTCAACATAAATCCAAAACGACTACAAAAATAATCAAAATACTATAAAGGTAGTAGCTTGCATGTAACTATAACTCAAACAATGACAAAGTAAGTAACTCATCTGACCTAAATATATATACTATGGTGCGCTTTAAGCTTAAAGAATCTTAGTTGTATCGAATTTCTTGAAAGAGTTGATAGGAGTGGAGACTCTAACGTATTCTAGAGGTTTTGACCTTGAATCTTTCCAAAACATTATTTCATCTTTCTTGTAAACCCCCCGCAACCAATCTCATAGAGTTGGCTACTCGCAGCGACCGCGCAGGTAGAACGTCGTTCACTCACGGAATTCCTTTTATTTTGCATTTTTTCTTAACGTGCTAATCACTTAAATGATGAAAGAAGCACCCTAAGACCAAGTGAGCTGCTAGTTTTACTTTTGCCTAAAAGTATATATAGATATTGCTACAAAAATCTAGTGAGGCCCTTGTTTGATAGAGCTTCTACACCCCTACTATTAGTGAGGCTCCTATTCCCACTTGTGAGGCTCCCATTTCCCGGCAAGGTTCTTGTTTCATGGAAGGAGGGGTCCCCCTACTACCGGTGAAGCTCCTGTTCTAAAATTTCTTCTTCACTTCATTTATTCTACCTTTCGAGATGGCTAACCATAGCAAGATGCTTGGAGGGTTCACAATATCTTTTGGCAATGATGATTGGGAAAGATTGAGCTATTTCAAGCTGGATAACTTATGCTTCTATGTACATCTCCTTGTGTGCACTACGTTTCTTCAATCGTGTACATCTTTTTAGTATATGCTCTATCATGTATTCTATTTTACCACTTTGAAGATATGCCACCATGTTCAAAGAATTCTCAACTTTCCATGCCCTAAGTGGATGTTGCTGGTTGTCTAAGAGTTCATCTTTAATTTTTTTACGAACTTGTTCGAGCTTTGGAACTTGGATTCCACTACGCCATTCCTCTCAAAGAGTCTACCAGGATTTTACCTGGATTTTGTTGTTAGACACGATGTATGCCCTAGAGGTAATTAGGGTGATATATCTTTTCTAGCTATAATGTACAAACAGTTTCGGATTATTAATAATAGTAATAATTAAGGCATCTGTGTTACTTATAAGTGCTTTTAATTAATTCATGTATCTCACTGTGTAGAACCCAAGTCAAATAGAATTTAACAATACTAACGAAGTTTTGGAAATAGCAAACCGAATAGGTAAGCGAATTTAATTAAGTACTAAGTATATTCTTAATTAATGAAGTAGACTTGAGTATTATGAAAAATCAACTTAGTTTACTATAAGTAATTAACTAAGTTATAGCTTAGATAGGAAAAGCTGAGTTCTGCTTTACTAAGTAGAATCCATGCTGAGTACTATGCAGTTTAGGCAATAATCACTCAGCACGAACTAAGTGCTGCTTTTATTAATTAAAAGCAATTCTTTATTATGATATTTTGAGAATTAATTGACAGCTATACTACTAACGGTTTCTGTTAAGAAACAGAATACTTTTTTTGTTGCTTTCTAAATCAATGCAGCAAACAATAGAATATTCACAACAAGTCAAAATGGCTCCACTCCACTAAATTTTGTCTGAAACTTTTTCACAAAAGTCCAAGTAGAGTGCGCCTCTATCAACCACCATTCCTTAGTGTCTCTGCGCATGCTAGAACATGTCAGCAACTTCAACCAATCAAGATTGTTCATTGCACAACACAAATATCTCTCTCTCTCCAAATCAGTTTCACTTGAAGATAAAAAAGCTTTCGTCCATGGAAGGTTATCTCGCCTCCACGTTCGTTTCTCTATCTCTGAATGTCCCAATAGCCATCTCCAATAGGAAGATTTAAAAGACGTTAAGAGAAGAAATATTAAAAAAACTGCAGAGATGAGAAGTCTTCAACAGCTACCTTGCAGATTGTCTAAGTATAAATAGAAGACTGAAGCAGACGTTGAAATATGAGAAGTGAACTACGAATCACATTGAGTTTTCTAAGAGCTAAGCCACTGTCATTCTAGCTTCCCAGAAATTCAAAATCAAGCAATCAGCAAACAATCATTTCTTTATCTGTTTGTAATAGAGAATCCATTTTGAGATATAACATTGTAAGGATTCAACAGTTTGTAAGTTGAATTCAGTTCACTAATCTCTTTTGAGATCATGAGTGTTAGTTTGGGAAGGTTACCGAAATTGAGGAAGTGGTAGTTAGAAAGGAGGGACTTTCTTTTATTTATTCAATACAACATGTGTGTCAGTTTGGGAAGGGTACCCAAACTGAGATTGAGCGGTAATTAGAAAGAAGGGGCTTTCTGTAATTGTGCCTACCCGCTGTAAAGGCTTCTTTGCCTATTAAAAGAACGAACCACTAGTGGATTAAAGCTTGGAGAGGGATCCAGGGACTAGATTAGGCAGAGGCTGAACCAGGATAAAATCTCAGGTGTAGTCGTTCTAACTCTATGCTTTTAGCTTCATCAGCATATTGCTCATTCATCTCTCTTATATTTTCTTATTATCCATCTCGCACTAAGTAATCTTCACTCAGTAAGAGGTTAAAGATAAACTATGCAAGCTTTGCTGAGCAGTTTATAAGTTTTTATATCGCACTCAGCATGCATATAAAAATATACTGAGTTAACTATAAAATGAAAATAATCAAAAAGTTACCCAGTATTCGCATTCACCCCCCCCTCTGCTATTGTTATTAGCTGGTTTACGGACCAACAAGTGATATCAGAGCAGTTGCTTAACTTTAAGACTAATCATCTTGAGTCAGATCCTTAAATGGCATATAATAACTTCAGCTCAAGTCAGATCCTTAGTTCTTCTGAGAGAAGGAATGTCTGTTACGAAACCTCCTCTATTCGATGGTAATCATTATACGTTTTGGAAAAATTGTATGAAAAATTTCATCGAGTCACAAAGTATGCAGGCCTGGCTCGCAATTGAGCTTGGTCCTAGAGTTCCTACTGTGATCAGGAACGGTATGCATAGATTTATAGATCCAGAGGACTACAATGATGCTGATCTGAGGCTTCTCAAAGAGAATGCAGCCATTAACTACTTACACTGTACGCTTGATGTTACAGAATTTAACAAGGTCACAGGAAGCGAAACAGTACAAGAATCTTGAACAAACTAGAGATTACCTATGAGGGGATAGACAAGGTCAAGGAGTCAAAGATAAACCTCATGGTGAGAGAGTATGAGATGTTCTCGATGGCTGCTAATGAAGATATTCAGAGTATGAATACAAGATTCATTAACATTGTTAATGAACTAAAACGACTTGGAAAGGAGTTCAGCGAGGAAAAGCTCACAAACAAAATTCTCTGCACTCTTACAGTAGAATGGGATTCCAAGAAGAGCGCAATTGAGGAAGCTCATGACCTTAAGACCTATAGCTATGATGAGCTGATAGGCACCTTGTTGACTCATGAGATGTCGCTGAGAAAATACTTAGATGACTCCAAGAGAAATCAGGGAAAGGACAGTAAAACCATTATCCTTAAAGTTGAATCATCTGATGAGTCCACCAACCACGACTCTGATGAAGACATGGCTCTTCTTACAAGGTGTTTCAAACGCTTCATAAAGAAGGATGGAAAGTTTAGTTAGAAGAAGTTTCCCGCTAAAATCAAGTCCACTCAGCATAAACAAGGAGCTGAGGAAGGGCTAAGAAAAGAGCACAGCAAAGACATCAAGTGCTATGGGTGTGGAGAAACAGGTCACATCAAGTTAAAATGTCTAAAAGGAAAGAAGGACAAGTTCAAGAAGAGATGCTCCAAGAAGATTGAAGCTCTTGCTGCTACTTGGAGTGACTCGGAAGAATCCTCATCTTCTGATGAAGAAAAATCTGATTCGGCCAATCTTTGCTTGGTGGCTTTCAACAATCATGGTGAATGCTCAGCATCCACATCTAGTTCAAAGTATTCCGCTGACAACTCTGAAGCTGAGCATGATAAAGAGAAAGATCAGCATACTGAGGTACATTCTGATATTTCTTTATCAATTGAAGAAATCGCCCAGGCTCTCTTTGATGTAATGAAACTAACAAATAAATCAATGAAAAACATCAAAGAGATAGTGAGGAGAAGTGATGATCTGGAAGATACTAATGCTTCTTTATCGCTTGATATCCGCTTTCATCAAGAAAATGCTGAGCATCAAGAATGTGCTATCAGCAAGCTCACTAATAAATTAGATGAGCTGACTGCTGAGATATCAACATTAAAGAAGAAAGAGAATCCTCCTCCTACCAACAATCAAATTCAGAATAACCAAACTAGCAATTCAAAGAGGAACAAATCCTCTAAATAGAAGAAAGAGAGCCAGCCCAGGACAAAAATTGTGTGCAATTTTTGTGGGAAAATTGGACATGTCACAGTAAATTGTAAACATAAAAAGTGTTATTATAATGAATATGATTAGACAAACAGAAGCACTTCTAACGAGGGAGGACCCAGCTCAAAAGTATGGGTACCTAAGAAAACTTAATTGTTTTGCAGGTGAGCCTTAGATCCGCTGATAACTCTCAAATGTGCTACTTGGATAGTGGATGCTCAAGGTATATGATAGGAGATGAAAGTCAGTTCATCTCATTACAAAGCAAGAGAAATGGAAGTGTCAGTTTTGGAGAAAACCAGAAAGGCAAGATTGTAGGGTGTGGCATTGTTGGCTTATCTCCCTCAATCGAAGAAGTGTCTCTAGTCAAAGGACTGAAGTTCAATCTACTCAGCATAGCCCAGCTCTACGACAAAGGCAGGAAGGTTATCTTCGACTCAGCAGGATGCTCAGTAATGGACAATAAGACTAACTCAACCATACTCTTTGCTCCTAGAACCAATAATGTTTATATGGTTAATTTATCCCCTGGCTCCTCTAATGTATGTCTCATATCTAAGGAGGAAAATGCTTGGCTATGGCACCGAAGGTTGGGTCATATCAATATGAACATTCTATCCAAAATGGCCAAAAAGCAATTAGTTGTGGGGTTACCTAGCATCAGCTTTGAAAAGGATAAACTCTACTCAGCTTGCTAGCTTGGTAAGCAAGTTAAGAAATCATTTAGATCTATTAATCATGTAGTAACAAAGTGACCGTTGGAGTTGCTACACCTAGACCTTTTCGGCCGAATTCAACCTATGAGTTTAAGGGGTAAGAGATTCACTCTAGTTGTTATAGATGACTTCACGAGATTCACATGGGTAGTCTTGCTGAGTAGCCAAGATGAGACCTATGAATCTTTTGTCAAGCTCAATAATGGGATAATGAATGAACTAGGAACTAAAATTAGTAGAACCCGAAGTGATCATGGACGTGAATTCTAGAATTTCCATTTCGAATAATTCTGTTCAGCTCAGGCATTGAGCACAACTTCTCTTCTCCCTATAATCCTCAACGAAATGGGGTTGTAGAAAGGAAGAATAAGACTATAATTGAAATGGCTTGAACCATGCTGAGTGATAACAATCTACCAAAACACTTTTGGGGAGAAGTTGTTAACATAGCATGTTATATCTTGAATCGGGTTTTAATTCGCCCAACTCTTGAAAAAACTCCCTATGAGCTTTGGCAAGGGCGCAAGCCTAAGATTGGTTACCTCAGATCCTTTAGCTGTAGATGTTTTATTCTTAACACCAAAGAGCAATTAGGAAAGTTTGATCCTAAGTTTGATGAAGGTATCTTTCTAGGATACTCAACTAATAGTAGGGCATATAGAATATATATAAAGCGAACCGGCCTTTTAGAGGAATCTATGCATGTAGATTTCGATGAAACTAACATTGCAGAAAGATGTCCAAATGAAGAAGACGAAGGAGCCACTCAGTTTTCAAATTCCCTCAGTACACAACATGTTGAGTTACCCAACTCAGCACAGGATCTCCATACCGAGGAAACCAAAGATGACGATGAAGATCTCTCAATCAACTTCAACGATGGAGAAAATCAATCACCTCCTCAGCATCCAATTATCAGTCCTCCAGTAGCTGATCCAAGTCTACCTAGAGAAATTAGAGCTCATCGCAACCATCCATATAACAGCATAGTTGGTGATGTTCACAATCCAGTAATGACAAGAGGATATCTTAGCAGGATGATGAGTCATCCAGCCTTTATATCCTTGATCGAACCCAAGAAGTTTAAAGATGCAGAAGGGGACGCCTACTGGATGATGGCAATGCAACAAGAGCTAGATCAGTTCAAACGCAATGATATTTGGGATCTAGTTCCTAAGCCTAAAGGAAGATTAATAATTGGCACCAAATGGGTCTTTAAGAATAAGCTTAATGAAGATGGCAATGTTGTCAGAAACAAAGCCAGGCTTGTCGCTTAAGGCTATAACTAGCAAGAAGGCATTGATTTTGATGAAACCTATGCCCCATTAGCCAGACATGAAGCCATTTGAATCCTCTGTGTTTTCACATCCCATATGAACTTTAAACTATTTCAAATGGATGTTAAAAGTGCTTTCTTAAATGGATTCTTCTAAGAAGAAGTATATGTTCGCCAGCCTCCAGGATTTGAAGATGCTAAAAATCCCGAGCATGTCTTCAAACTGAAGAAAGATCTCTACGGATTGAAGCAAGGTCCAAGAGCATGGTATGAGAGGCTGACTAATTTTTTAATTAGCAAAGGCTATCGAAGAGGAAAAGTAGATACGACTCTGTTTATCAAGCAAAGAAAAGAAGATGTTCTAGTCCAAATATATGTTGATGATATCATATTTGGAGCAATTAATGAAAAACTGTGCAAGGAATTCAGCAATCAAATGAAGAGTGAGTTTCAAATGTCTATGATGGGAGAGCTCAATTTCTTTCTTGGTCTTCAAATCAAGCAGACTGAAGATGGAATTTTCATCAGTCAGGCTAAGTATGCAAGAGAAGTCTTGAAGAAATTTGACATGGTCTATTCAAAACCAATGTCAACTCCTATGGCCACTGATACTATACTGAGTAAAGACGAAGTAGGAAAACTTGTAGACAGCAAGTTCTACAGAGGAATCATTGGCTCTCTTCTTTATCTCACTCCCAGCAGGCCAGACATTTAGTATGTTGTGTGCTAATGTGCTTGCTACCAAGTTGATCCTAGAGAATCTCATCTAGCAGCTATAAAGAGAATTCTCAGATACTTACAAGAGTCAACTGAAGCAGGTGTATGGTATCCTAAATGTTTAGATTTCACTCCTAAGGGATTCACAGACACAAACTATGGAAGAGATAAGCTGGATAGAAAAAGCACAACAGGAGGATACCACTTCCTTGGAGAATGCCTTATTTCTTGGTACAGTAAGAAGTAAACCTCAATTACGCTGAGTACAGCTGAAGCTGAGTACATGGCAGTTGGAAGTTGCGTAGCTCAACTCCTTTGGATAAAGCAACAATTGGAAGATTATGGAATTAAGTCTAATTGTCTCAAATTCATGTGCGACAAAAAGAGTGTAATTGATTTATCCAAAAACCCAGTCCAGCATGGAAGAATGAAGCATGTCAATATAAGACATCACTTCATTAGAGATCACGTGCTGAAAGGAGATGTAAAGCTGGAATATGTTCCTTCTGAAGAATAGCATGCTGACATTTTCACCAAGCCATTACCAAAGGAGCAATTCATCATATTGAGGTAGTTAATTGGTACGGCAAATCCAAGTTGAAGAAGAATAAGGAAGGAAATGAAATTCTAAAAATTTTGGTTAAGTGTTGAAGATCAAGCTCTGAGAAGACACGTGGATAAACGCCGTCAGTATTCCTAAAGTAATAGCGTGAGATTCAGTTTCGTGGTTCTATTTCAATCTCCATGTTTCAAAATAACGTGTCTTTGAATTGGAACCGTCATTTACTAAACTCACCATTTTACTAAGACAGTTCATTAATTGTTAATCTCAACGTTAATTATTCATCTTAAGCTGAGATTATGAAATGTACCCTCTGAAATGGGTCTCTGTCTATAAAAATTAAACTGATGAAGAGAGAAGGTTTACTTGCTTTCTGAATCTGAAACCTAAAGCATTCGAACCCCAAAAATTCCTCTTCTCTTTCAAAACCTTCCCAAAATTCCTCAAATGGCGAAAATCAAAAGTACCTACAGATTCAAGGAAACCACTGTGATGAAGATTATGGTGGACAATCAAGGAAAAACGGAGAAAATCACCTTGAAGAAGGGAATTCAAATCGCCAAAATCACTTGGGAAGATAACCTAGACTTTGGCCCAGTCTATACGGTTGATTATGAAGGACTTCTGCTAAACAAGACGATACACAGAGTCATCAAACAATAGTGACTCAATACGTTTCTAAAGATGGATGGTCCAGTAGTGACAGGACTCATGAGAGCCTTCTACACTAATTTATACACTATTGAGGGCTTCAATGACGTCTTGATGATAAGTTTGCAGGCAAGACCACACTGATTTGTAGCAGGCTCATTTCGAGCATTCTCAACATGCTTAATTCAGGAACTCAACTCAGAAGATCTGGAGATGAAGATACTGTGGTTATGCCTGAAGATTGGGAACTCCCCGCCAACTATGTATCTAGGGAAATTGTAGCCAGCAGGATGTCTTGGGAAGCTAGGATGTGCCATGAGTTGGTTATGAAGCTATTGCTACCAAAGACTGGCTCGTTGACTAGCTGCACCTATTTCGAAAGGTGTGTGGTCTACCATATGGTAGAGGGTAAGAAACTTAACTGGCCAGTGTTGATACTTCATCACCTAACCAAAGTGACTACCATGAGGGTAGTGAAAGTCAATTTGGGCGAGTTTTTTAGGGAGTCTGGTAGATCAATTCTACTAGTAAAGAAGACACGAGAGATGTCTCACTTCAGCAAGCTGACCCACCGAAAGGTGCATGCTAGGTACAACAAAGCTAAATAGCAGTGCAAGCTGAAGTCAGTACCAATAGTAGTACCTGAGGATATAAGCAGGGAGGAGGAAGACCCCTTTATGGTTGATTTAGGGGATGATTCAAGCTCTGAAAATGTCCCCATTTCAAGCATCCGTGAGAAGGTTGCTACTACTTCCTCCAGAGCACAACAGGCTGCTTCCTCTGAGGATAAAGGGAAGAGCCTAGCTAAGTCTAGTGAAGCTCCTACTCAGCCCCAGCGCCAGAGGAGACAAATGAAGGCCAAAACTCGCTCACAAAGAGAAGTGGAGCCCAAATTTGTTGTTGAGTAGATGGAAAAGGACAACGAAGAAGAAACTGAGTATGAGGCTGAGGAAACCTTACGCTAAAGGAAGCACAAATTGGATACCTCAGAAGAAACTGAGGAGCAGGGTAAGGCTAAGAAGACTAAGGAAGAAGCTGCTACTGAGCTTGATGAGGTAATTTCCAAAGCTAAAGACACTCAGTGCAAGCGCTATGCCACCCACAGACCTCTGAAGCGCAATGTTCAGGTGGTGAGCAGCGACGAAGATGTTGGAGCAACCAAATTTGATAGTCTTGAGAAGTCTGATCCTCAGGATCCTAACTTCTCCTTACCCCCTATCACTCAAACTAAGGAACATTCTACTCAGTTTGAAAAACCTTAAGCTGACCCATCCTTGGGTCAAATAACTAACCCAGAGGCTCCTTTAAATCCTACCCCTATTTCTTCAAGTCCTGTACCTTCTTCTCCTATCCATAACCAATCCTCTCTTATTCACATTTCTTCACCAACCACTAGTCAAGACTATTCCTCTCCACCTCCTTCACCAGTACCTAACCCTTCTCCAGTACAACATCAAACTCAAACCACAGTTCCTTCTATTCCTCCTAAGCCAGTTCCTTCCTCTAACCAAACACCACCTTCTTCTTCAAACTAATCCTCTACCCCCTTAACCCATCTGGTTAAGGAAGTTTCCAATACTGAGAACTCTTCTCAGCAGGAAAAAGAAAGTGATCAGTCTGCTAAGGTAAATTTTATAGCCAAGGAAGCACCTGAATCCAGAAGATAGCCAGAAATGGTTGATACATCCTTCCTTGCACAGATCCATGAGTTAGCTAGAAAGCAATTTCCAGCACTTAGGACTGATGCTAAGTTAGATGGAGTAGTAACCGAAGCGCTACTGACTCAAGAATTGACAGACTTATCCGCTAAACCCAAGGCAAAATTGCCTGAGTTCGATCAGCACATAAGTGTGCCCAGTGAATCTCTCCACTTTGAGCAGTTTGAGAGAATCTAGGCTAGCTTATTGGCTATTCAAAATTAGTTGGCAAAAGAGAGTTCCAAGAGTTTGGTTGATAAGATGGCATTGATCCTGAATGGATTAATTGAGTCTGCAACCCAGCTAGGGGCGGCTACTGCATCTATCCCAATGTCTACTATGCTAGCAAATGCTGTTGTAGGAAAGATAAAGGGTAGTGTGGATGCTACCACTGAGCAGCTAAGTCTCTTGGGTACCAACATGGTTACTCAGGTGACATAGATTCAAGAATTCGGTAAGGAACAGGCCAAAATAAAGAGGCTCACTGATCGCAAGATTGCCGAGCTGACCATAAAGGTGGTGACTACAAAGGACATTAGCCACAGCATAGCTAAGGTTGTGGAGCAAGAGGCCAAGTTCATGCTCCTTCATGACCAGAAACAAGACCAAGTCTTGAAGCTGTTGGAGACTATCTCTACAAAGCTGGATAAGGCACCTAGCGGTAATCTGGAATCTCTCAACACCAAGATGGAATCAATTCAATGAGAGATCAAAGACCACATTATAAACAAGGTTGCCTCTTCACAGAAGTTCCTTGTGTCCTCTATGGGACAAATCTTCCCTACCTTCCCTACGCCCAGAATGTTTTCAAGCGAGTCTCTATGCCCAAAGATTGGATTGTTAGTTCACGCCAAGCTTGATGAGTTGAAATACAATATTGATACCACAGCACAGAAGATTGAGGCCCTTATGAAACTGAGAGAAATGGATGGCAAGGATATTGAATTCACTTCCAAAAATGTAGTTGCTATCTATCCTCAAATCTGTGACATTGACTCAAGGCTGAAGATCGCACTGACAGGAACGGACTTCCACAGCTTACTCTAGTGTTTTCAACAATTTGCGAGCTAAGGTTTTGATCAGATCGCTCATCTCTCAAGGTGCCATTATCAACTGCTGAGTGAACTGAATGACTAAGAATTCCTCTCAATTAAGGGTAAGGAGCAACTGGAGGAAGAGATTTCCCCTACAATCAAAGGCTAGTAGGAAAGCTTCCAAGCTGCTCTCGACACCTTTAATCTGTACCTAGATCAAATTGTTTAAAGCCAGATAGTAATGGGGGAGAAAGTAGCTGAAGATGCTACCCGAACAGCAAGTCAGCTCAAGGGATCTCTTCCTAGGCACAGGGATCCACAGCAAAGGTTAAGAGCTTAGGACAAGGACAAACAGCATGGATCTTCTTCTACCTCAGCTCATAGGCACTAGGCTAGTTCTGAGTAGTTAAAACTTGTAATAGAACTTCATGTAATCTTAGCTCATAACATATATTATGTACTGACTAAGTTATTCTTTTATAAACTATAAATTTTCACCTCATAGTTAAGTTCTTCTTAACTTATTAACATGTTGTTTGAATGTTTTCTACTATGATGATATGTATAATGCAGGAATTCATACAAGAGACCCTACCCGAAGAAAAGCTGAGATAAGATAAAAATCCCAAAAAGAAAATCATCTAAGTATGAGGGAGCTGAGCTACTTAAGGAAGACTCACTCAGTATAGGGGAGTTCTAGCTGACTAAGGAAAGTCACTCAGCAAAGGGAATCTTACGTCACCTTCCAGGTATTTTTTGCTATTTTAAATTATCTTAATTAATCAAATTCTTCATCTACCAAGTTTGCTATCTATCCAAAATGGGGGAGATTGTAGAACCCAAGCTAAACAGTACTTAACAGTACTTATGAAGTTTTGGAAATAGCAAATCGAATAGGTAAACGAATTTAATGAAGTACTAAGTATACTCTTAATTAATGAAGTAGACTTGAGTATTGTGGAAAACTTAAATTAGTTTAGTGTAAGTAATTAACTAAGTTACGGCTTAGATAGGAAAAGCTGAGTCCTGCTTTACTAAGTAATATCCATGATGAGTACTATGCAGTTTAGGTAATAGTCACTCAGCATGAACTGAGTGCTGCTTTTATTAATTAAAAGCAATTCTTTATTATGACATTTTGAGAATTAATTGACAGTTGTACTACTAACGGTTTCTGTTAAGAAACAGAATACTTTTTTTGTTGCTTTCTAAATCAATGAAGTAAATAATAGAATATTCACAACAAGTCAAAATGGCTCCACTCCACTAAAGTTTGTCTGATACTTTTTCACAAATGTCCAAGTAGAGTGCGCCTCTGTCAACCACCATTCCTTAGTGTCTCTGCACGTGCTAGAACATGTCAGTAACTTCAACCAATCAAGATTGTTCATTGCACAACACACATCTCTCTCTCTCTCCAAATCAGTTTCACTTGAAGACAAAAGAGCTTTCGTCCATGGAAGCTTATCTCACCTCAACGTTTGTATCTCTATCTCTGAATGTCCCAGCAGCTATCTCTAATGGGAAGATTTGAAAGATGTGAAGAGAAGAAATATTAAAAGAACTACGAAGATGAGAAGTCTTCAACGGCTACCCTGCAGATCCTCTAAGTATAAATAGAAGACTGAAGCAGACGTTGAAATATGAGAAGTAAACTATGAATCACATTGAATTTTCTAAGAGCTAAGCCACTGTCATTCTAGCTTCCCAGAAATTCAAAATCAAGCAATTAGCAAGCAATCATTTCTATATCTATTTGTAATAGAGAGAATCCATTTTGAGATACAACATTGTAAGGATTCAATAGTTTATAAGTTGAATTCAGTTCACCAATCTCTTCTGAGATCTTGAGTGTTAGTTTGGGAAGGTTACCCAAATTGAGGAAGTGGTAGGTAGAAGGAGGGACGTTCTGTAATTTATTCTATCCAACTTGTGTGTCAGTTTGGGAAGGGCAGCCAAACTGAGGTTGATTGGTAGTTAGAAAGAAGAGACATTCTATAATTATGCCTACCCGCTGTAAAGGCTTCTCCACCTATTGAATGAATGAACCACTAGTGGATTAAAGCTCGGAGTGGGATCCGAGGACTAGATTAGATAGAGGATGAACCAGGATAAAATCTCAAGTGTAGTTGTTCTAACTCTAAGCGTTTAGCTTCATCAGCATATTGCTCATTCATCTCTCTTATATTTACTTGTTATCCATCTCGCACTGAGTAATCTTCACTCAGTAAGAGATTGAAGATAAACTATGCCAGCTTTGCTGAGCAGTTTATAAGTTTTTATATCGCACTCAGCACGCATATAAAAATCATACTAAGTTAATTATAAAATAAAAATAATCAAAAAGTTACCTAATATTCGCATTCATCCCACCTTTGCTATTGTTATTAGCCAGTTTACGGATAAACACGCTAGTATCATATATGTATACTATTAAATATGTATATGCGCATTGATGAGACAAAGTTTGTGACTACTTCATAGCGTAAAAGTGCGAGGACATAGTGGGAGCAATGTGATGTGAGAACTGCACATACACATTATTATGAATAGTCTAAATATACCTAGTCATATTTTCATTGAGACTGGACATCAATGGAATAGACAATAGCATGTGTAGGCTTACTTCTTGGATTAGATCCAAGAAGTCGATCTCACAAACTGAAGTGGTACCTAGAGTTAACACATGAATGTACCTGGGTAATACATTGGAGACCACTATAAGACAGACACTCAAAAATAACTATATCCATGTGTTGCTGTCATGTCTTATTGCAATAGCTGTACAAGTATCCTCAAACCTAAGATACTAGTTACCTTGTATAGGAGATACTATACTTTGGGTCATACTTATTCGTACCTTGGTGATCAGGAAGACACAAGTGATTACGGGTATAGTGATGATCACATGTTGGTAAGTCGAGTAGTTTAGATGGGATCCATCGCTCTTGATATAGTGATATAGTGGGAGATGTACTTTAGGGCCCCTTGTTGAAGTGGCACACTCATACACCTCTGATCAAAGTATAAGATTGATAGAACAGGTTTCTAGTCAATCTTGATACATAATGGCCAAGTGGTGTTCTTTGTGAACAAGTCTAATTACAGGATAGCTACGACTATTACATGTGCTGACACTTAATCTAAGCTCAATAAACTAGATGGTACTTACCTAATGAAAAGAGTGTATTGTATTGGTTACTACTGCAAAATGGGATCAAGTAACTAGAACGTGACTTTCCAAGTATCAGGGGATCATACACCTTTTCTAGAAAGCCCATTTGATCGTCTAGAGCTATTGGGTTCCATATCGGTATGGAACACTAAGCCTAAAGGTTCCCGGATGAGAAGCCAAGTTTAGGTTAACCTCTAGCGGCTCAATACTTTGGGATCCAATGAGGTCACACACTTTAGGTCTTTATCGGACTAAGTAAAGAACCTATAGACTAGGTCTATGCTGAGAATATTTGTTTGTCGAATTCATTGGAAGAATTGTTAATTGGTTAGACCAAATTAATAACTAAATAGAATAAAGAGAAAAAAGGAAAAATGCACGAAGCGGAGCAAGGGAATTTTTCCCATTGAGAGTGGGCCCTAAACAAACATAGGATGTTTCGAGTGGGCCTAGCACGGTGCTACGCAAGCTGAAAAGCTCAAAGGTCGCTAGAGTGTGGGGACAGCCCACCCACGCTAGCTGGCAGCAGGCCCACAAGTGCTGCCCAAGGCATGTGAGATGGGAATATTCGCATCCTACATAGTGTTTTAGGGGGAGTCTAACACTCCCCCTTTTTCCTATATATAGGCCTCCAGTTCCTCTTTATTCCATACTTCAGCTCAGCCTTTCTCTCTAAGTTCGACATCTCTTTCCCCACTCATTGTGCGAGATCCTCAAGAGTTTCTCCAAACAACGAAGAATTCTTTTGAAGGCTCTTTCTAATTGAAGTGAGCCTTCTCAGTTTATATTTTCGGATTTGTCTTCAAGCAGTTTAGCATACTATCTACAAATGGGTTCTACCTCAATAAGGTTTTGGTCTATGAAGATTTTTATGGATCAATCATAGTGGCTATCCTAGTTCAGATGCTCGTGCTAACGAAGTTCTGTCGAATTGCTCTAAGAGAAAGCTGCAACCAAAAGAAAGAGAAGCACACATCAAATGGTAATGTTCTGAACTTAGATGCTAGGTTTCTTTTATAAGTTTTATAAACCTATAAGCATCTATAGAACCTTTTAACTAAAATTATATCAATCATGGCATGCTTAGGAGATCTTTACGTTAATTTTATGTTTTGAAATTCCGCCTTGCAATGTTTGCATGTTTAATTACTATTTTGATTAACCAGTAGTTATATTATCTTGGTGCATGGGTACATCTCATGATCATCCGACTTAGCCTTCTATGGTCTCTCTTCTCCTCTTGGCCAAGTACATTTCTGAGGTCAACTCAGAAGTATCCCCATTCTAAATCATGTCACCCATCTCTCTGATGGGACTTGGATGTTTGCCTGTTGTGGTAGGGCTTAAAGATACCTTCCTTCATCTTGATGTTGTGATTGTCTATTCAACTCACATTTGAGATTACTTCACCAACCTTCAGGGATCGTCTTCCCTTGTTTACTAGTACTTTTATTAAGAACCAATTTCATGATATGTGCTATAGGTGTGGTTGCTGGAGAAGCTGACTTTGGTGAACGGGCCTCTTCAAAACCTGATGCGTTATCACACATACTATTGCTACATGGATCTGACATCTGCAAGAGGTCATTGAGTATCATATTATTTGGACTTATCCCTAGTGGAAGTTCACCACGATGATGGTGAGCATGTAGTACTGTGGGGTCTCCTTGTTGGTTTGAAGATGATGACATCTACTCTTTTTATCATCTGAGAAGGCATAACTGTGGGTTTCAAAATGTTCCTCATTTTATCTACAAGGGGAACAATTTAGAGTATGACATAGACACTCCAACTCAATTTGAGGAGCGTAAAATGGATCGCAACTCCTTTGCATGGTTAGATTTTGATGAGGTGTGGCTCATGGCTTCAAAGGCTCCATATTTATAGTGGCTTTTAGTTATGCAGTCCTTGCCTAGTCAGGAGGAGCGTCGTCGAGTGACAGTCACATGTTAGAGTATGCCAGATTGTTTATTGGAGGACTACCATGCCTAGGTCTTTTATCTGATATGTGTTCTTAGATTTGAATTTTTGGCATGGATTTGAATTTTTCTCATTTTATTCGAATAATGGCATTACTATAACGCTGGATTTTCCAATTTTTCTATTGAAATAATCTTATTTATGACATTCAATGCAATCACATTGGAATAGTAATTTTTCAAAATAAAACTAGGATGCTAGGTAAACAAAGGCTATATATCCCTACAGCTATTGTAGCAACCCATGCTCTATTTCCAACTCTTAGGTCCATTTCCCACTTTGCAAGCCTTCTACTATGCCACAACCTCTACACAAAAGTACATATATGAGTACCACAACCGGTATCTAATACAATGTGGATAGATAAGCAACTGTAGAGAAACTCTCTAGTACGAATATATCTCTATAAGTTCAAGCCACAACCCTCATCATTATCTAATGAGCTTGTTTCAAAAGAAAAATCTTCCCCAGCATTTTATTTCCATTCTAGATGCTTCATGAGTTTCCTTTTAACTTTTAAACCTTTTAGTTTCTTTAACTTAAGGTCGTCTGCATTTACTTGATCTTTGAGTTTATTTCTAAAATTAATGTCAAATATCTCGAGCAAGTCCATTAGCTGAGTTAGAGTACATAGGATAATAATCCTTAAGCATGTTTTTAAATGAATCATATTTATTGGGAAATCCCGTCAATACCATACTCTCAAAGATTTCTCATCGCATATGATTCCCAGCTGCTTTTAATACTTAGAGCTATCATATATATTTATGACAAACCGGATTACCTAGGTGACTCCGCTCATTATACCATGGAGTAGTCTCTTTTCCATATCTTCCACTTGGCTGAGACAAAGAATCATGGATTAATCCATATCTTTATACACATGTTTGTACTTTGAGACCATGTTGTCCACTATGAGCTTTGTAGCAAACTCAAAGTTTCCCTTATGTCTATCATAGTCATTCATCTCATATGTAAAAGCATTATTATCTGGGTGTTTGGTACTTATATAATCTAAAACATAATTCAAATGACAGTTCTGAAGAACTCTTCTGAGAGTACCAAACCACTCATTAAAGTCATAAATAGCATATTTCATATTATCAAGCGGACGAGTATCAATACAAGTGTATTCATTAGTGATCATATTTAGCTTAGATATAAGATAAAAATTGTTCGGATATTAGTATATGCACATGCATTTAATATAAGGTCTTTAATTAAACACATCTTTCCTACTATTTTTTATCAACATTCAAATAGCCCCTTCTATTAAATTCAGGAAACATTGTTGAACCATTTTTCTTAATAGGTAGCATTCATAACTCATCAAAGGTGACCCTTACTATAGCAAGTCAAGCTATAATAGATTACTATGGTTAGAACCTATCCATTTGCATTCCATGCAAGTGCTAATCAATTTGAGTTCTCTTTCTCGAGACATGCGTGCCCAATTTTACAACTCCTCAAATGTGTCTCCAATCTAGCATTGCTCCAATGATATGGATAATTAACCCAGTTTAGTTAAGGCTTTAACCCCATCTAGTCTCATCGTCAAACACATGTTAAGGGAAGATATGTTGTACATGTTCTCACACATGTTAATAAGGTCTGTATCAAAGATTTATGATAGGAAGACAATTTATTACCTTAATATTATTATAGGGATTTAATTACTTCAGATGGTCTTGCCCTAGTCTAGGACTTAATGATTGATATGATTATGATAACTATAATTCTAAGTTATAGGGAATAACTAATCTAAGGGATCATGGTCAAGACTAGTACATCATAACCATTCCATTATACCAATACTCCACATAGCATGCAAATAAATAATGTCCATGTTTAAGTTATTGCACTTATGTCTATAATTTTTATTTTTAACAATTTAAACTATGGTTGTAAAACCATATGTGAAATCTAATTCTCATACTAGAAATTAACTAATCATAAAAGTCCTTTTGGTACATTGAACCTAATAGAGATGGAGATTTCAAGGTGGGAGAGGCTTCCTTAAAGTGAATGAGTAACCAAATCCAATCCTTGCTAAAACAACTACGCGTACTTTGATTTAATATAGCATAGACAATTATTATTTAAAGATTTCCTTTTTTAATCGAGTGAAGTACTGGATGACCCACAATTTAAAGCATTTACGAGTGTAGTAAAACATTGTTAATTTTATTATAATCAACTAGACTAAGTTATAGCAAAACCTAAATCTAGTTTTCCCAACATTTCCTATATTAGGAATTGAAAGCTATGTCATGTACAACATACTTTTATCAAATCATAAAAATTCATGCTTCAATATATTATAATCAATCATCCATAGCATAAGGCAAACTCTAATACCATAGCTGGTTAATCTATAAAGGTAATGAACATGTAAACTAGCATGAAAGAATTTCAAAACTTAAAATTAACCTAAAGGCAACTCCTAATCATGGCATGATTTATATAATCTTACTAAAACATTCCATAGATGCATTATGTCGACAAAAACTTATTAAAAGAGACCTAGCATCTAAGTATAAAGCATAACTAGTTAAAGTGTGTCTTTCCCTTGCTACAGTAGAGTGATCCCTTAGATTAGTTGGATAAGACTCCTTTAGCATAGGCCTTCAAAGTAGAACAGCCTCAAAGAATAGTCCACGTGAACCCCATCAACCAAAACCTCCTTGAGAGGGAGAACTTGTCAATTAACAAGTGGCTTTTAAACCACTCTCATAAACCAGCTAGAAAATAACTATGAAAGATCTTTTCTAAAAGGGGAATAAGACTTCAAAAAGATTCTTGTAAATAAAAGAGAAACTTCAAGAGCATCTCAAAATAAATCATAAGAAAGAAGTCAAGTTCAGAAGAGAAAGGCTGAATTGAAATGCATTGAAAGAGGATGAGAATACTCCTTTATATAGGGAGTAGGGGAGCGAAAGAGCTTCCCTGTTAGTAATGTGGGATGGGGAAATCCCCATCCCACACACAGGTTACCACGTGGAGCTCCAGGCTTGACGAGTTTGACCCACGCATGTAGCTCACTTATATGGGTTATATACGGGACAAGGTAAGCCCATTTGGGTTTGCCTTGTCCCGCAAGCACGAGCGTTCGATGGTGCTAGTGGGCCTGAACTACTTGCCTATGTAAGTGCTGCAATGCAGCCTTGCGATCTTGTAGCCCACCAGTGTGCGTTCGCACTGCCTATAAGTGCTAGCCACGCTGCGGCCTGCAAGCATACCAAGTGCTTACATGGAAGCCATGCAAGCCCTACCATGAACAACCCTTATTCTCGAGGCCCACTAGCAATGGGTAAAAACCCTAGCTACACATATCAATATATTTTTGTCCAGTCCCTCTTTTAAATTGGTTAATTGGTCTAACCATTTAATAATCCATGCAAATGAACTTGACTAGGCTTTTATTCTCGGTATAGACCCCGTTTATAAGTTCTTTATTTTATCCAGTGAAGGCCCAATGTGTGTGACCTTATAGGATCCCGAAGTATAGAGCTGCTAGAGGTTAACCTAAACTTAGCTTCCCATTTGGGTCCATTAGGCTTAGTGTTCCTGACTGATATGGAACCTAATAACTCTAAATGATCAATGGGCTTTCTAACAAAGGTTTATGATCCCCCGATACTCGAAATGTCATGTTCTTGTGACTTGATTCAGTTCTGCAGTAGTTTCCAATATAATACACTCCTTCCATCATGTTAAGTACCATCCAATTTATTGAGCTCAGATAAATTGTTAGCTCATGTAATAGACGTGGCTATCCTAAAGTTAGACTTGTTCACAAAGAACACCACTCATCTTTATGTAGTGAGATTGACTAGACTATTAATCTCATATTCTAATGAAAGGTTTATGAGTGTGTTACTTCATATTTAAAGATTCCAATATCCGTAAAAATAATTTTTTCATAAAAACGAAGCTTTTGTGAATCCAAGGGCTTTCAAAATGAAAATACAAAAATCCCCAACAGAGTCACCATTGTAAGTGTGAAAAAGTTTTGCAGAGAAGGTAGGTTGCACGAGAAAGCTTAGTGAATCACAAGAAGGAAGCCTCCTTTGGGTGGGTCGTAAGTAACTTTACAAAGCTACTCTCAAAGAAAATATGGGAGCGCAACTTGGTTTTCGAAAAAGGATTAAAATATGACATTCTAGAAAATATTATAAATTTAATTCCGATGAATCATCTCAAGTAGGGGAGGTATCTCTGAAGTGAATGGATACCAAGTCTGAATCCTTAGCTAGATTAGATACGGGTTAAAGATCCAAAATTATTGTAAAAAATCATATAATGACGTATTATCCCTCCTTCGGTAAAATTCCATCCTTCAATAATATATTAAATATATATCATTTATTAAAAAAACTATTTTATTCAAAAATGGAGACATCACCTAGATTAGCTCTTTCTAGAATTATTAGAGATTCATGTCCATACGGCTTACGTACTTTTCATTGGTTAAATTAATTCAAAACATTATTCTTATTTGCAAGATGAATATTTCCTAAGAATTTTGGGTATATTTATTCATAATGATGATGATGATGATAAAGGAAATAATTGAATGAGATAGGATTTTAGAGATACAAACATTGATACACGCCTCCACATCTCGATGATTCTGTAAAACAATGTTAAGCCGAAAAGAAATGATTTTTAAAAGGTAATGAGACTTGGAATGATCCATTTTGAGTTTGTTCCTTCCAAAAGAATTTGTTTGATTATACCATCATCGTAAAAAACATGTTTTGATGATAAAAATGAACAAATGTGTCTCTTGGAGCATAAAAATAATGTTAGAAATGAATAAAAGGATAAATTCGAGTAGCGTTCTTGAGAAAATGTTACGGAGGCTCCTATTTATCAAGAGGCTCCCTCTAGAAGGAAGGAGGCGCCCCTATCTCATGAAGGCTCCCGTTCCAACTAAGGAGGCTCCAATTTCTCTAAGAATTTAAAAAGCAAAATAGAGAGAAATTAAATGGAAATAAAGGTTTAGGAACTCATGTGTTTACCTTTTCTACAGGATTTCACCTTAAAAGTGCTGGATTACATCACCGGAGCTTCTTTCGAGATGATTTTCATGCCTTGAAGGCTCAATAACACAAAAACATAAGAAAATGTTGTGTTTTTTCTTCTAAAAGGAGGATTTAAATATGAATTCAAGTGTTTGTTGAGATTTTTTTTTGAAAAACCTCCGGAGGAACATTGTGTCCCTCCATCTGAAAAAGATTAGAATGGGTGAAAATTTTAGGGTGCTCATCCCAACTAGGTTGATGCGAGATGCTTACCTATAAAACACTCATTCCTCTTTTCATTATATTAACAAATGTTTGTAAAATTAGGCTACCATTCTCAAGGTGAGAATGAAAACATAGTTACAAAGTAGTAGGCTCGGGTTTACAAACGAATCCGAGATTGAGAAACATAAGCTACGCCTATTACAACGAAAGACAAACCAGCACAAATGAATACTCGAGAGAAAGATGTCATCTTGGTCAAGCAAGCCTTAGAAAATGAGTTTATTTCATCTCTTCTATAACGACCAAGTGATTATAAACAAAAGAGATAACCTAAAGTCAAAACAAATTCCTGGTCGTAGTAATGTTTGTCATGTTTAGAAGAAGCCAACAAGAGTGTTCGGTATTAGCATAGGAATGTCTAGCCAATTTAGCACCTCATGACAAATGCATAGACTCGATGGACATAAGAGCAATAAGTGATTAATCATCTCTTCTTCAGTGCAAAATCGGCATGTTACGTCATCGATTAAATTGCAACCTCAAGAGATGAGAAATCTTCGCTTTTGGGATCCTATCACAGAAGAGGGTCCAATTGAAAAACTTTATTTTTGGGAGGAGGCATGCACTCTAAATGATTGGAAAATCAAATAAAGGAAGGCGCCAATTAGATGTCCTATAGAATGCATCATTGAACAAGGCTATTGTGAATGATTTGAGATCTCTGATATCTCAAAGGAATGTGTCGCAATCAGCCCCAAACCAAGGTAGCCTCGTTGTAGCATCATAAATAGCCCCATCATGCTGGAAAAGGTTCAGAATAGAGATGATAATCAAGTATTGCAATTGATTACGGTGTTCGTGAAGCTAGATTAGCAAGTTTCGCTTCCAAAAAGGACGTGAAAAGCAGTTAACATTAAGGACTACAGTGCAGCCTGCTTCAACAGAGCATTTCTTTCGATTTTAAATAGAGTATAAGTCCAGGAAAAGAACATCCAATGTCTTGTTTGAAGTCCAGTTATCATGCTAAAAGGATGTCGCCATCTTGTTCCCGATCATAGCCTGACAGTTGGAGGTGAATCAATCCCAAAATGCTCTTTTTTGTATGCAACACGAAACAATATTTTTCTAAATCGATGATAAACATGATCTATCCATTTTTTCAATGTCGGTCCACTATACAAAGCCGTATCTAGCTATACAAAAGGTATACCAAAAGGAGTCACGGTTCGAATTCCGAATCTTCCAAATCCACTTCAATAGAAGGTTGTAATTAATCAATGAAAAATCTCGAATATTTAAACCCCCAAGCCAAATTGGAAGATTAATTGTTGCCCAACTCACTCTACATATGAAGCTTGAATTAGAGCCACCTCGCCATAAAAAATTCCTCATTAATCTAGTTAATTTTACGTTAACAATTGATGGTATCTTATAAATTAACACGATATAAATAGGGAGGGAAGATAGCACTGATTTAATTAAAATTAAGCGACCCACACATGACAAGCATCTTTCTTTCTAATTCGCTAGCCTCTTCTTGAATTTTGTAATCAAAGTGTCCCAAGAAGCTACTGGTACACAGTTGATGCAAAGAGGACTACCAAGATAAATGATTAGGAATATTTCAATTCGACATCCCAGCATGGCTACACTTAATTGTAAAAATTCATCCAAACAATGAACACCAAGGAGCGTACTCTTATGGTAATTAATGCGAAGCTCGGCAATCAACTCAAAACACTTCAAGATTGGCATAAAATTTAGTATGATGTTCAAATCTGACAGGAGAAGGCAGAGACTGTCGTCCGCAAATTAAAGTAGTGAAATGTCTGAATGCAAAAAATCAACTGTGAAACTTGGTAATAATCCTTCCCGAATACTGGCATCGGTCAATTATTTTAGCCCTTACATCGCTAGAAGAAAGATGAATGGTGAAAGAGGATCCCCTTGTTTAACCACCTTATGAAGATGAATTGGATCGCTCGGTGAACCATTCATAAGGATAGATGTCATCGACTTCTTTCTACAATTGGAGAGCCATGATATCCATTTTTTCGCCATCCATTCGGACTAATACCACATCGATGTAGTTCTAAGAAACATAGTCAAATGCCTTATGGAAGTCAAGCTTTAGGATCAAGCAAGACCGACACCGAGAGTGAATGTTGTTGATGATTTCTGAGGTAAGGAATGAACATTCATGAATTCTTCGGCCCTTAATAAAAGCAAATTTCTTTTCGAAGATAACATGTGGGAGAATCGTTTGAAGGCGCTACGCTAAAATTTTAGCGATAATTTTATAAATTTCGTTGATTAGTGCAATCAGCCTAAACTCATTTAGGGAAGATGCTCCTGGTGTTTTCGGGGTAAACACCATTAGTGACTTCTTAATGGAGCAAGGGAGCTTGGTAGTTTTGAAGAAATCGCTAACTAGGTGCATGAATTCAGGTTTAAGATCATCCTAAAAAAGCTTGTAAATGTAGAAATTGAATCCATCAGGTCTTGGTGATTTATTTTCCCCACAATCAAAAATGGAATTCCAAACTTCATCATTCGTAAAAGGGGTAACTAGACTCACTTTTTGTTCTCTTGAAACTCATTTTAAGTGTAGACGTAGAACCAAAAAAGGGACTGCTGTGGCAGCAGTGAAAAAGCTCCTATAATATGAGCGAATCTCCCTTGTGATCTCATTTATATCCGTAATTGACTCCCCATTCACATATAGTAGCAAAATTCTTTTATTCTTGTAGTGAGATGAGGTTGATCGAAAGAACAAAGTGTTGTTGTCGCCCAATAGAGTCCATGTAACTCTCGATTGTTGGTGTTAAAGGCTTTCAAGATTTTTGGGAAGATGATATAGTGTATCCTTTGCTGCATGAAGAATGGACGTTGATTAGGGTGAGGGAGGTCATGAAACATTGGTCGAAGAGAGGTTGAGGACTGCCATCTCTTAATCTCTAACCCTTTTCTCAAGGAGCCCATAATTTGATGTGTACCATGGCCTAATTTCCTTGCTTAGTTGTCAGAGTTTGTAAGACACATCTCTGTTGCCATTTATAGCACATATGGTGGCCCATTTTTCTTTGATAAATGGTAGAAAAGTCAGGTCATCCCACCACAAATTTAGCAATGGAAATAGCCTTACGCCCGATGAATGAGTGCCATGAGATTTGAATAAAATAGAAAGATGGTCTGAAAGTGCCAAGTGTAAGGTTATAATCAAAATGGAAGGCCTAAAGTCTAAGATTTTTCAAGAAGCTAAGACACGGACTATTCTCGAGAAGGATGTGTTATTGTGCCATATGTAATTCTGACCATTTAAGGGTAAATCCTCAAGTTCACTTTAGAAAACAAAGTCTTGAAAGGAACCATGCTCGCCGATGATCTCCCACTTGATCTTTCTGAAGCAGCCAATGCCTCGTTAAAATCTCCACAAATTAGCAAATTCTGATTCTCCCAAATAATTGGCAATAATTCTTGCCACAAAATAGCATGCTCGTCTCCCACAGTTGACCGTAAAGAGCAAGAAGGTAGTAATATATCGATGAACCTGTGATGTGGAGGAGAACCCCTCTCTTTGAAAATCAAATAATATGACCGTGAATAGCTGTGGAATTCCAAGATAACAATAGCCCTCACGAAAGACCAGATGAAGGCTAGTGATGATTGTTGTTATTATGTCCCTTAAAGGAGCGAATAACGTGTTATGAAGTAGAGCTTGCTTTCGTTTCAATAAGAACTAAGATGTGCATGATATATCTTTTAATATTCGAGCAAATAAACCCTTGCTTGGCACAGTTACGTAACCCACCTCAAAAATTCAAACAAATGAAGTTTAGAGACATAAAAGGTTATGAAATCCTTAGATTACCTCTAATCTTAGGAAGCAGAAACTGAGTCCATGGAATTAATTACAATGCTCCTATGATTCTCCTTAAATAAATCTATCTTAGAACCAACAGCAAAGGTAAGATTGTTTTCGTCAATAGGGATGCTTTGGGACAATAGAAAAGTTTAGTTCATATTTGGATATCCGATTCTGAGTAGACGGTGTTACTCGGTTGGGTTTCAGCCACCATAGTTACACTATTGCTGCCTGAATGGGGTTGTTCTTGCTATTGGTTCTCATTCTCGATTGGCACACCATCTAATCCATTATCCAAGCATTTCCATCAATTCAATAGAGAGGGGGCAGTGCTCTTAACTCATTCTACGGCTAACAAGGAGTCCTTTGAGGTGGTTGAAACAGTCGAGGTAAGGTTGGTGGGACAAATTGAACATGCCACTACTTGACAAAAATTAACTGTGATACGGTACTTTAAATTCCTAGACCATAAGTTAAAGTCATGATTTTTAAAACCAAGAGGGACCGAGGCTAGGCAGGAGACCACATCAAGTCTGTCTAGTGAATCAAAGTCGAAGTCGATTTGAACCAGCTTACCAACTAATCCAATTAAGTGCCTAATCAAATCAGATGTAATCATTGCCATCGGTACTCCCAGAAAATCCATATAAACTAAACATTCTTTAGGAGCGTAGCATTAATCAAATTTTGAAACCTCAAAAATCAAATCACTATGATAAAACCAATTGTTATCAATGAAAGCTACCAATGCATCATTCGAAAAGAATGAGAAGAGAACTTGAATATTACCAAGCAATGCAATACACTTTGCTGTGAAATTGCAACTTTTGACAATATCTAGCAATGGTGGAATAATCAATAACTTTGTAACCTTTATAATGCATGAGTAAGCTGCCCTATCTGCTAATTCAAACATATTATCTAGCTTTACATTATAAGTTTTCTCCTTCATCAAAAACACTTCACCGTATGATCGAGCCCTTCTAGGGGACTCACGAAATCTTTGTTAGGGGGTTGTTTTGCAGGGATGTGGCTGATACGGGGAGAAGCTTTGTAATCCATGTTCTGATCATACTTTGCTCTATAGGCATTGAGATGAATAATGCCAATGGTGATTACATTCAACAGGTACAGGGCTTCATAGAGGGTAATTGAACCATCAGGTGTAACGAAACCAAAGTCGAGGTTCTTAGCATTACATTTACGAGCTGTATATACTTGTCCGGTTACACTATATTTTGCAAAGATTTTATGCAAGGCCGAGGCATTGTGGGAGTTAGAGCAGTTTTCAAAGTAGATTTTTGCAAACTTAGATTGGATGTTGGGGATTTGATGAGGGTAGGGTGTTGCGAGGTTGAATGGAGGTTAAGGGGGATGGCAGCAGAAGATTGACGGGGATGGGGAGGCGGCTGTGGTTGGAGGTGGAGGACCTAGGGATCACCATCTCTATGATAGAAATCACACTTATTTTATTTAAGTGTTCATTGAGATGAGAGGTAAAGGGGGTTTATATTGGAAAATTTGAGCAGAAAGTTGCTTAAGGAGTGCCAAATAATCATGGGTATGGTGGTCATGTAGTGGGCCTAGATGCCCTATAGGGTTGCCCTTATTGAGGACACCCTTTCCCTCATGGAGGGGACGCCCACACCCTCTATGAGCAATGGTGCCCCAGCTCAGGGGAATCCATTTTTGTTTTCCCCCACGAGCCAAGTTGTGCTCGGTTCAAACCTTTAGTGCTTTTTGCTCCTTTTTGATGCACTTGGTTACTTTTTTTATGTGTTTGTGTATTATTAAATGTGTTTGGGTATTTTTGAGTTTGTTGGGTATGTTTTGAAAGCTTGAATCATCTAAAATTTACCTCATAAATGACATAAATGCCCCTTTCCATTATGGAAGTGTAATTTGGCTAAGTTTGAATGACTTCATCATCATTCTATGAGACGGTTGAAATCCCCTGTTCAGAATATATTACCTATAATATGCCAAAAACTTGTTCCTAAAAACTTGGTTCTTGTCCGAAAACTTCATATTTGCCTAAAACAAATATGTATCTCATTACTCTCTTTCAAATGCTTGAATATGACTTATAGATGTCATCATACTATAAAACAAATTAGTAACTTGAAAGGAAATCACCCTCACTAAAAGTAAACAATTTCCCCATTGTGTGGAGTTACACCAACCTAATCCTAAAAGAGAAAATAACACTAGTCCTAAAAATGCAAAAACAAAGAAAATTAAAAAAATTGAAACTAAGAAAAAGTAAAGAAAAATAAAACATGTTAAATAATCAAAGGAATGTGAATCTGGAGGACTAGGCGAGATCTCAATATTTTCCTTCTGAAGGAAAATATTCAGATTCTTGATTAAAGATTTATTCGAATTTTTCATAGTCCGAACATCTTGTTGAATTATTGCTATATCCATACATGTTTTATTGACATCTTCTACAAATTTTCCTCTCCAAGCCTCTTGACTTGAAGTTTCTTCACAGAGGCATCCTCATCCTCCTTCAGCACATCTTTGGGGAATAAAGTTCGTTCCACCTTCACCTTCTTCTGCTTAAGGTCTTGAGCCTTGGTGTAGCGAGTGTGGATTTGCTTGTTCTTCAGTTTGGTGAAGTGGCTCATGTCCAAAGTCCTCTTCAAATGGACCATAATTTTGCATGGTCCATCTACAAAGGATGATAGATGCATCCTCATGATAAGTGTATAATTACACTTATTGTTATGATATTTTCAATCATAAAATGATATGGTTTTGATTCATTTTATACTTCATATTAAAGATTTCATGTGTTATGCAGTTATTTTTTATGCAAATGCAGAAACTAGGTAAATCTTGGGAGTGAAATGATCAAAAGTGGAATTCTAGGTAAAAAGAGTGAAAAACGGTGAAAAACGATGCGTGGAATACAAGGATTTGGCTTAGGATCGAAGCTGTCGAAGATTGGTAAAGTTGCAAGAAGAATTTTGAAGAAAAATTCAATTCACGAACGTGACACCAATTCATGGTCCTGACTTATTATTCTTCAAAATAGAAAGTTGTCAACTATTAGTCACGATCGTGACATGTAAATCGTAATCATGAATTGTGATGGTTATTGGTAAACTCTTTTCAACTACCAACCACCGGATAAAAATGATAAACTACCATCAACCGCCATCAACTGCCAAATGAAAAGACACCTTTTGGAAGTTAACCAATCATGAAAAGGTGCCTATCCATTGCGGATAATAATAAGAATTTGCATCCAATAAAATGAAGTGATGCTACCCTTCGCTAATGGACACGACTCTTCATTTAGGAAGACGCAAACCTTCATACTCTATAAATAGGGTTCAAACTTGATCATTTTCATGGAATTGAGTGGGTAGTGGTGTTGTATAGAAAAGTCATGTACAGATAGAGAGTAGAAATTATCTAGATTTCGCTACGTTCAAAGTGTTAGCGAGAAAAATGCTTAAGTGATTCGATACTTATTTTGCTCACTAGATTTCTCTACAAATTTGAGTGATTGTTGTATGAGTGTAATTGCAAAGCACTTATCAATAAAAGTTTTCATTCTTCAGCATTCATTTATTCGATATTCACAAAGAATAGCATCCTAGCGGAGTTCTGTATGAGTTCAGACCAGATTCAAAGTAGACGCAGGAATTGCGGGAATTGATGACTCCCATTAAAGAGTAGATATGGTTTGATCAACTTTAGCTTTCACTTGCATACCTTACAACTTTACTTTGTTTCCTACTTATACTTTCTATTTCGAAGTTTATGATATGTCTATGCGTCGTAACAAGTATTTCGTTTTGCATCATTTATATTAATCAAGTTATATACTTTCGAGTTAACTTTAAGAGTGATTTCAGGGTTAACAGGATTGTGTATAATCACCGGATCTGTGATTATAATGCTGTTTAGTGAGCCAACATTTTTGGAGTGGTAACTTACTAAATATTGCTATATGAGAGCGACCCATACTAAGCATAGTATTAATGTTATCCAGGTTCTTATAAGTGTCATAATTTGTTTACCCTAGATTTAGAAAAGTCATTTCATATGTTGCTCTGCGGTGAATTATTGAATATCTGGGCATCTAGAACCATATTTTTTAAAGTTATCTAGTGTTTGATGTATTCTTGATGACTTTGCATGTTTTCTTTACTATAGTTGTTCTTAGGGAATATCTATATAATTTGCATCTTTTCTAATCTATTCATGCATTTATCCATTTATCTATCTACCAATCCAACCCACCAATATATATTATCTTATTTTCCTTTTTTCTGTAACTCTAGTTGGTCCTTTGAACAGAATTCCTTCCTTGCGAGATCTATATCATTTAAAATTACATTGAAACTGCATACTTACAGTGGTCACCATTTTTCTATTTTGATAAGCGATACTAATAGCACTTGTTTGTATTTTGAACTTTTAACTTATCGGTAGAAGAGTGGGGAACAAGGTTTTTGGCTTCATTATATTATATAAGCCCTCAGAGTCAGTAGAGTCAAAACCTTTCGATCAAGTTTTTGGCGCCATTGCTGGGGAAGGCAAATGCTTTCTAGAGATCAAATTATCGAGAAAGGGCAATCATATTTTACGTATCAAATAAATTTTTTTATTTTTTATTTTAAATAATTATATTTTGTTATTAACATATTTTTCTTGCTTATTCATTTAGTTTTCTTTCTAGCGTGTGCATGCCAAGTACGCGTAGTTCGGGAGAAAGTTTGGCATCTTTCAAATTAAAAATAGAATGATTTGGTTGGATAAGAAAACGGAAAAATAAGAGACAAAGAAGAAGGATGGCTGAAGATCAAGAACAAGTTCAAAATCCAGTTCAACCTCAACCAAAACTCATGGATTATGTCATTCCGACCATCAATGGTAACAATCAAGGAATTGCTAGACCACTCATTGTAGTAAATCACCTTGAAATCAAGCTAGCATTGATTCAAATGATTAGCAATAATGTGCAATACTACGGTCTACCCAATGAAAATCCGAATGCTCACATTGTAAACTTTCTTAATGTTTGTGACACTTTCAAAATGCCCAACGTTCTTGATGAAGCAGTTAAAATTTTCTTATTTCCATTTACGCTCCGTGATAAAGTGAAAGTCTGGTTGAATTCATTACCCCCAATTTCAATCACCACTTGGAATCAATTAGACCAAGCCTTTCTGACTAAATACTTTCCTTTAGCCAAAACCATAAGACTCATTAAAGAAATCACTTCCTTTACTCAAGAAGATAGTGAATCCTTATACGAAGCCTGGGAACATTATAAGGAACTTCAATAAGTTTGTCCTCATCATGGTTTACCCTCGAATGTAATTCCGCAAACTTTCTACAATAGAATAATCATGCATCGAGAGGAGCAATTGTTGCTATGGCTACGGGATCTCTTATGAAGAAAACTAGTAAAGAAGCCTTTGATCTTTTGGAAGATATGGTAAATAACAACAGTATCTGGCTAGTGGAGAGAGCACAAGTAAGTATTACTAATCCTACTCATTCATATGCTGAATCTACATCTGCTAGTTCAGTTAAAAAGGTTAATGAATTAAACTCTATTTCTATTATGCAAGCACAAATATCGCATTATCTCATAAGATAGATAATATGCATATAAATAAGAGTAACCCATTAACATGTGAAAATTATGGCTAAATCGGACACACTGCTTTTGAGTGTAACTTTAACCCATGTGTAGGGGAGCAATTAAGTTATGTTCAAAGTCAAGGGAATTCTTATGCCAATAATGGAAATAATTATAGGAGTTCTAATTGGAAGTATGGTGATAATCAACAAAAGAATTATCAGAGTAATGATAGAGTAGGATAACTAGCTAATAAGATAGATAAATTTCTAAAAGGAGTTTGTTATAAGAAATCAGAAAATGAAGAATGTTAAAAGAAGTTAGAGAATAAGATGGATCAAATGTTTAAGAATCAATCATCTTCTATTCATAATTTGGAGATATAAGTTGGTCAATTAGCGAGTGCTATTCCATCTAGAGGAAAAGGCCATTTACCTAGTAACACAGAAGGAAATTCTAAGGAAAAAGTGCATTCTATAACCCTTCATAGTGGTAAAGTACTAGATAAATTAGATCTTTCAGGTATATTTGCTAATGATGTTATTGAAGTATTGGATGATTATCCGAGTAAATCAAATGAAAAAGCAGGAGTGGATGAACAACTTAATTCAAGAAAAGTTAATCCCCCTCAACCACAGTTTCCACATAGAACTAAGAAGAAGAATGAGGATAAGCAATTCATTAAGTTCATCAATAAACTTAAAGGTTTGGAAATCAATCTATAATTCATTGAATCCATTACTCAATTCCAATCTACAGTAAGTTTATTAAAGAGCTTTTATCATGTAAGCGTAGTTTAGAAGGAATATCACAAGTATCTTTAACTGAAGATTGTAGCAAAATAATAACTGCTACAATGCCCACTAAACTTAAAGATCCAAGAAGTTTCACAATACCATGTGAACTTGGAAACATTTCTTTCCCAAAATGTTTATGTGATCTTAGGGTTAGTATAAATCTTATACCTTTATCGATCTTCAAAGAACTGAAGCTTGATGATGAAGTTAAAAGAACAAACATGGTTTTGCAATTGGCTGACCAATCTATTAAACGTCCGTATGGCATAATTGAAGATATGCTAGTTAAAGTGGATAAATTTATTTTTCCAACAGACTTTGTTGTGCTAGATTTTGCATATGATGAAAAATGCCCTATAATATTAGGAAGACTTTTATGCATACTGGCAAAGCATTAATAGATGTGTCAGAAGGAAAAATTAAGTTAAGGATAGGTGATGATACTGTTGAATTTAACATGGATAAGGCTTATAAATATCCAATGGATGAAAATATTTGCATGAAACTTGACTTGATTGATGCTTGCATTCAAGAAGTTGTCAAGTTAGATTTCATCCATGAATATGAAGTCAAGGGGTTGGGAAACTCCATTGACACTCAAAATCTCTTATCTTTTCCAAATAGTAGTATATTTTTTTATTTAGTTTTTGTTTTGTGTGTGTTTTTAAAATAAAAGAAAAAGAAAATTTTTGGATTTTAAACATATCGTGATCGTGACCTATATCGCGCTAGTGAATTAACTTGTCAAAACATTCTGTTTCTGTTTAAGTGGAAGTTACGATCATGACTAGCTTTCACGATCACGACTGATGTAATTTACAACAGTTATTGCTGTAATGGCTCTATTTTTCTAATGGTTATATTTGTATATATCCATTGAAAAAGCAATAATTATCCTATTTCCTATATATATACCTATTTTCCTAAGTAGTTTTCACAAACCAATCACTCTTTTACTCAAATACAATCTCTTTCAAACTATTTTCTCTATTTTTCTCAAATCCAACACAAAACTTTCTTTCAATTCTTGAATTCAATTTCAATGGCACCAAAGAAATCAGCAGCATTCAAGGGGAAGAACAAATTGGTTAATCAACAAACCAAATATGGATATCCTTTACCCATATACGATGATGAAGAAGTAGAAAGATATATGAGAATGAAGAACTTTGAAATCCAAGGTACACTATTCTATGATCCTAATTTTGCGATTGATGCTAGGATTCATGTAGAAGTAGAGGAGTATTTTTCGTTATTTGGGTTAGAAAATTTAGTGAACATGCATTTTCCATTTAACGAGGAATGGGTTCTAGAGTTCTTGGTGACTATTCAAGAAGATGGGAATTTCTTGAAAAGGAAATTTAGGAATGGAGGAGAAGAATATAAGTTCACTTTGATGGATTTAATTATTTGGTTCGGTTTTGGAGGAAGATATGAAGAGATTGAGAAAGAAGATGACTATGATTTGACCAATGTTTGGACTGAGTTCGTGGGATTGGATAGATACGATGTCAAGAACTCATCTAATAAGAACATTTAGAGTAATAGCCTTCTTTACCTTCATAAGTTTATTTCTCAAAATCTATTCTTCCGAAACGAGACTGTCGATGAAAGACTTAGTAATATTAGAATGTGCGATTTCACAATTTCAACCAAAATTTCAAATATACATGATAGAATCCCTCGCTAGTCTCACTACACATAAAAAGACTAGAGTTGGAGGTGCGAATATGATTTGCAGGATTATTTTAGGGGTGAAAAATCAACTTCCATACCAATATAGTCCAAGGTGAGAAATTTAATTTTACGAGAGGAGTGTATATGAAGAGAGCAGGATTGGTCAAAGAAGGTGAAGGAAAATTTACATTTTTACCGTATGGAGTAAGGGTAAGAAAGATAAGACCAACACAAGAATCTAATTCTCGAGAAAACCAACCCAAAGAAGTGGTTGAGGAAGTTCAAATAGAAAGTAGTGACACAAGACAAGCCTCCGGAAGTACCCATGATACTTGGAGAGGAAAATTCGTGATAGATGTCGACCAAGCATGCCTAGATATCGCATCCATACAGAAAGATGTTCGTCAACTTACAAAATCCAACATTTCTTTGAACCGTAATTTAAATTCTTTCTTACGAATGAAGAATATGGATATCTCACCGAGTCCTCCAGATTCAAGTTTGAATGATTAAAATGGGTTCAATTTATTTTTCTTTTTATTTTATTTTCTTTTCATTTGTGTGTTTTTCGTATTTGTTTTTCATTTTTAATAAAATGTCTCACAATGAGGACATTTTATTCTTTAAGTGTGGGGGCATTTGTAAAAATCCAAAAAATCCTAAAAAAACAAAAAAGTAGAAGAATTTGAAAATTTTTCTTGGTTTTTTGTGTTATTTATACATTATCCATACCTATACTATACTAACATATGTTCTAAGGTTATTGTGAGTGTTAGGTATTACAAGTTCAATGTTTGTGCATATTTCAAACAAAATTTTTATTTCGAGTACGACCACACATTGAGAGTGTGAGCATTTTGGCACAACATTTAGCATTTGGCAAGGATGAGTAATGAATAATATTTGATAGCAACATTCCAAGTAAGTTTCAATATATATTTCAATGCAACATGAATTAGTAGAAGTTATATAGTTTTAGTTTAATACTACCGATAAGTTAATAATGGAGTAATATCTAGTAGTGTTCTTACTATGAATTTTATAAGCTATTCTTGAATACAACCTATAAGTATTAAGTATGTTTAAAGTGTTAGAAAGCTATAGCCATAATACTTTGAAAGTGATCAATAAAGGATGATGGTATTAAGATTGAAAAATCAAAAGAAAGAGAGGATAACCAATGAGTTATGCAAAAGGTGAGGAATGGTACGGAGCAGAAACTGCAACCATTTAATGAGTGAAAAAACAAAAAGTAGCATAGCACAAAAAATGGGTGCAAAGTACGAATCTGTACTTAAAAAACATATGCTTAAAATTAAAAAATTGAGAGAAAGTGGTATGGAGCATAAAATGCAACCACTAAAAAAGGGGAGAGTGGTATGGAGCATAAAATGCAACCACTAAGAGTGCTTTAGCATCCTAGGTTACCTAAAAATTCCTTGAGATCAATCTTTTCAAAGTGTGCTTCTTATTTCCTTTATACTTTATACTATACTTAAGAGAAGGAAATATTCGAGCGAGCATATAAGGCTTATATGAAGACGTGATTCAGTTGACCCTCCATTAAGAGCAAAGGTATGCAACTTGACCACATTACTAATTTGTGGGAAATTTAAAACATTTACTTGATCTTTATGGAATGTGGGAATGTGGTACTCATTACAATTTTCTTCCGTCAAAGTTAAGTGTGGGGGTGTGATAAGTGTATAATTACACTTATTATCATGATACTTTCAATCATAAAACGATATGGTTTTGATTCATTTTATACTTCATATAAAAGATTTCATGTGGTATGTAGTTATTTTTTATGCAAGTGCAGAAACTAGGTAAATCTTGGGAGTGAAATGATCAAAATTGGAATTCTATGTAAAAAGAGTGAAAAAAGATGCAAAAAGATGCGCGGAACACAAGGATTTGGCTTAGGATCGAAGCTGTTGAAGTTCGGTAAAGTTGTAAGAAGAATTTTGAAGAAAAATACAATTCACGATGGTGACACCCATTCGTGGTCGTGACATATTATTCTTCAAAACAGAAAGTTGTTAACTACTAGTCACGATCGTGACATGTAATTCGTGATTGAGACTTGTGATGGTTATTGGTCAACTCTTTTCAACTACCAACCGTCAGATAAAAATGATCAACCGCCATCAACTACCAAATGAAAAGAAAACACTTGGAAGTTAACCAATCATGAAAAGGTGCCTATCCATTGTGGATAAGGATAAGACTTTGCATCCAATCACAATGAAGTGATGCAACCCTTCACCAATGGATACGACTCTTCATTTGGATAGACGCAACCCTTCATACTCTATAAATAGGGTTCAAACTTGACCATTTTCATGGAATCGAGTGGGTACTAGTGTTGTATAGAAAACTAGTGTATAGATAGAGAGTAGAAATTATCTAGATTTCGCTACGTTCAAAGTGTTAGCGAGAAAAATGTTAAGTGATTCGATACCTATTTTGATGACTAAATTTCTCCACAAGTTCGAGCAATTGTTGTATGAGTGTAATTGCAAAGCACTTATCAATAAAAGTTTTCATTCTTCAACATTCATTTATTCGATATTCATAAAGAATAACATCCTAGCGGAGGTTCTGTACGAGTCGAGACCGGATTCAAAGTAGATGCAAGAATTGCGAGAATTGACGACTCCCATTAAAGAGTGGATATGTTTTGATCAACTTTAGCTTTCACTTTCATACCTTACAATTTTACTTTGTTTCCTTCTTATACTTTTTATTTCAAAGTTTATGATATGTCTATGTGTCGTAACAAGTATTTCGTTTTGCGTCATTTATATTAATCAAGTTATGTACTTTCGAGTTAACTTTAAGAGTGATTTTGGGGTTAACAAGATTGTGTATAGTCAATGGATCTGTGATTATAACGCTGTATAGTGTGCCAACATTATTGAAGTGGTAACTTGCTAAATATGGCTATGTGAGAGTGACCCGTACTAAGTATAGTATTAATGTTATCCAGGTTCTTATAAGTGTCATAATTCGTTTACCCTAGATTTAGAAAAGTCATTTCATGTGTTGCTCTATGGTGAATTATTGAATTTCTGGGTGTCTAGAACCGTATTAGTTAAAGTTATCTAGTGTTTAAAGTATTCTTGATGAATTTGCATGTTTTTCTTTACTATACTTGTTCTTAGGGAATATATATATAATTTACATCTTTTCTAATCTATACATGTATCTATCCATTCATCTATCTACCAATCCAACCCTCCAATATAAATTATCTTATTTTCCTTTATTCCAAAACTCTAGTTGGTCCTTAGAACAGAATTCTTTCCCCGTGGGATCGATATCTTTTAAAACTACATCGAAACTGTATACTTGCAGTGGTCACCATTTTTCTATTTTGATAAGCGGTACTGTCAACACCTGTTCATATTTTAAAATTTTAACTTATTTGTAGAAGAGTGGGGAACAAGGTTTTTGGCTTCATTTTAGAATATAAGCCCTCAGAGTCAGTAGAGTCAAAACCTTGCAATCACCTCACGGCCTTCATAAGGAAAGGGATCGGATAATCGTAATGGTAGATTGTAGTAACTTTGTTCATGTGATGAAGAATCAACAATGGCTAATTTAGTTGCTTACCTTTTACCATTTGGTAGACCATGCGCCTCTTGAAGTATGTGTAATTGCTTAAATACCCAATCTTGGGCAACATCATCTTCACAAGAAGCTCATAGCAAGCTCTTACCTCTTAACTCATTCTAGATGCCACGATCTCTCCATATTTGTAATTTACAATGAGTTCCCAATCCTCTAGGATAATATCTTGCTCTTCATCTCCAGTCCTTCTCAGACTAGTACCCTTCAATGGCATGTTGAGGAGACTACTCACCAGCTTCGCACAGAGTAGGTGAGAAACATTATTGATTTCCACCATCAGCACATCATTATACCCCTAAATGGAGTAGGGGTTTCTATAGAAGCTTTTGATTAAAATCTTCATGGCTAGACCCTCCATCAATAGAAAGTGACTCAAATTTTGTTCCTTGATGACCTTGTGATGGAATTTGCTCTTTAGCAATCCATCATAATCCACTATGTAAACTAGACAAAGTTTTGATTCTCTGGCTAGTCAATCTTAGTGAAAATGGCTCCATAAGGGAAGACGATCCTTTATACTATTCCATCGATATGCACAAACATGTTCTTCTTTGAGACGCCTTGAAATTTGAGGGTATTCCTTGTGTTCACCATTGCAGTTGAGAGAATTTGAGAAATGAGAGAAATTTGGGTTCTTTTGCAAAATGATTGAGATTTCAAAAATACAAGTACCCTTCTCTCTCTAGCATGCTATCACTTATATAGGCTCTTCAACTTACAGATGATACATAGCGCTCAGACAAAACAAGATAAAAAATTAACGTTGAGATTAACAAGCTTTTAACTGACAATGTAAAACTGTAAATTTTGAAGTTAAATGGTTCAAATTCAAAGTGACCTTTGGATAAAGTAGCTTTTGAGTTTTAACCGCAAAACTGAATCTCACAATGTTACTTTAAACTATAAACAATGTTAAATACTTGTTACCTCATACGGCTGAGTTGAGACTTGATTTTCAACACTTTGACAAATTTCTAGAATTTTTCTTCACATGGTGTAAGACATTCCAATTAGCTACCTGAGAACATTGAATTGCTCATTTGCTAATGGTTTGATAACATGAACAATAGCACATTGAATATTGAATATCAAACCTACTAGCAATTAAGGAGTGAGCCAATAATACCTTTGTAGAACTTGCTTTCTATAGGCTTACTAGCTTCATCCTTACTGAATATTGAGTTAGCGGCCATGGGAGTGGACAATAGCTTTGAATGCACCATATCAAACTTCTTCAGCACTTCTTTGGCATACTTTGCTTGGATGATGAAGATTCTAACTTCACATTGATTGATTTGCAGTCCAAGGAAAAAGTTGAGCTCTCCTATCATTAACATTACAAATTCACTCTTCATTTGCTTGTTGAACTCCTTGCACAACTTCTCATCAGTTACTCCAAAGATGATGTCATCGACATAAATTTGAACAACCAACACATCTTCCTTCTTGCACCCGATAAACAGAGTCTTATCTGCTTTCCCTCTTTCATAACCTTTGTTGATAAGGAAATTTATCTTCCTCTCATACCATGATCTAGGAGCTTGCTTCAGTTTGTAGAGAGCTTTCTTCAATTTGAAGACATGCTCAGGATTCCTCGGATCTTCAAAGCATGGAGGCTGGCACGCATACACTTCCTCTTGAATAAAGCCATTCAAGAATGCACTTTTGACATCCATTTGAAACAATTTGAAGTTCATATGAGATGTGAAAGCACATAGAATCCTGATTGCTTCATGCCGAGCTACAAGATTATAGGTTTCGTCATAATCTATGCCTTCTTACTGATTGTAGCCTTAAGTAACAAGCTTGGCCTTATGTTTTACAACAATGCCATCTTCATCAAACTTGTTCTTGAAAACCCATTTTTTACTGATATTTGATTTTCCTTTGGACTTTAGAACTAGATACTAAATATCATTGCATTTGAACTAATCTAATTCCTCTTACATCGCAATCATTCAATAATCATCTCCTTTTGCATCTTCGAACTTCTTAGGTTCGATCAATGAGATGAAAGGTGGATGGCTCATCATTTTGCTAAGCTGACCTCGCGTCATGACAGGATTATGAACATCATCAACAATGATTTCAAGTGGGTGATTGCAATGAGTCCTAATCTCTCTTGGAAGACTTGGATCTACAATGGAAGTCTTTACACTGGGTTGTTGAGTCTACAAATTGATTTTTTACATCATTGAAGTTGATTGAAAGATCTTTGTCAGCTTCAAGTTCTTGTGCTGGGTTGGGAAGTACAAAGAGTGGCATGCTGAGTGGATTTTCTGGTTGGATTACTCCTTCATCTTCATTTAATGGACATGTATCTACATTGTTAGTTTCATTGAAATCTACATCTATACAACCCTAATAAGCCACATGCCCTGTTGTTAGTTGAGTAACCTAGAAAGATACCTTCATCAGCCTTTGGATCAAACTTTCCTAGCAGCTCTTGGTGTTTAGAATGAAGAACCTATAGCCAAATGATTTAATATGACCAATCTTAGGCTTACACCCTCGCCAAAGTTCATGGGGTGTTTTCTCAAGAATAGGGTGAATTAAAACCTGATTCAAGATATAATAGATTATGTTAACAACTTCTCCCCAAAAGTACTTTAGTATATTGTTATCACTCAGCATGTGATCGCAAGGTTTTGACTCTACTAATTCTGAGGGCTTATATTTGGTAACGATGATAAAAACCTTGTTCCCCACTTCTCTACCGATAAGATAAAAGTTAAAAATATGAACACGTGTTATCAATACAACTTATCAAATAGAAAAATGGTGACCACTGTAAGTATAAAGTTTCAATTTAGTTTTAAAAGATATCGATCCCACAAGGAACGAATTCGGTTCTAAGGACCAACTAGAGTTACAGAAAAAAAGAAAATAAGATAATTTATATGGAAGGGTTGGATTGGTGGATAGATGAATGGATAGATGCATATACAAATGATGCAAACTATATAGATATTCCCTAAGAACAAGTATAGTAGAGAAAAACATGCAAAATCATCAAGAATATTTCGTACACTAGATAACTTTAACAAATACGGTTCTAGATGACCAAATATTCAATAATTCACCATAGAGCAACACATTAAATGACTTTTCTAAATCTAGGGTAAACGAATTACGACACTTATAAAAACTTGGATAAAGATAATACTATGCTTAGTACGGGTCGCTCTCACATAGCCATATTTATCAAGCTACCACTCCAAAAATGTTAGCTCACTGAACAGTGTTATAATCACTGATCTAGTGATTATATACAACCTTGTTAACCCCGTAATCACTCTTAAAGTTAAGAAGAAAGAATATAACTTGATTAATATAAATAACGCAAAACGAAATACTCATTATGACACATAGATATATCATAAACTTCGAAATAGAAAGTATAAGCAGGAAACAAAGTAAAGTTGTAAGGTATGCAAGTGAAAGCCAAAGTTGATCAAACCGTATCCACTCTTTTAATGGGAGTCGTCAATTCCTGCAATTCCAGCGTCTACTTTCTCGACTCATACAAAACCTCTGCTAGGATGATATTCTTTGTGAATATCGAATAAATGAATGTTGAAGAATGAAAACTTTTATTGATAAGTGCTTTGCAATTACACTCATACAACAATTGCTCGAATTTGTGGAGAAATCTAGTGATCGAAATAATAGTCGAATCATTTAAACATTTTTCTCTCTAACAGTTTGAACTAGCGAAATCTATACAATTTTCACTCTCTAATGTGTATCACGCATATCACACTCACACATTATGCACCACATTCCATTGCCTAACCACTGCGTGCTAAAATGGTTGAGTTTGAACCCTATTTATAGAGTACGAAGGGTTACGTCTATCGAAACGAAGAGTCATGTCCATTGGCGAAGAGTTGCATCACTTCATTATGATTGGATGCAAAGTCTTCATTATAATGGAAAGGCACCTTTTCATGATTGGTTGACTTTGAAAAGGTATCTTTTTGTCTGGTAGTTTATGGCGGTTGATCGTTTTTATCCGGCGGTTGGTAATTGAAAAGATATAACAAATAACCATCACAAGTTGCGATCAAGAATCCCATTTCGCAATCATGAACATTGGTTGGCAGTTTTCTTTTTATGAAGAGAGATAAGTCGCGACTACGAATAGATGTCATGATTGTGAAATGCTGTTTCTTCATGATTCTTCTTTGCAACTTGTCCAATCTTTGACAACTTCGATCCTAAGCCAAATCCTTGTGTTCCACGTATCTTTTTGCATCTTTTTCACTCTATTTACATAAAATTCCCCTTTTGATTATTTCACTCCCAAGATTCACCTAGTTTCTGCACTTGCATAAAAAACACTACATACCACGTGAAATCTTTTATATGAAGTATAAAATGACTCTAAACCATATCGTTTTATATGTATAAATATCATGATAATAAGTGTAATTATACACTTATCACACCCACACACTTAACTTTTTCCTTGTTTTCAAGGTAAACTCAACAGAAGTGTATAAAATAGTATTCAAGTTCGTACCTCATTTTGCAAAAGACTATTGTAATGAATACCACATTCTCATGTTGCATAAGATTCAAGTAAAAGTTCAAAAGTTTCCACAAATTAGTAATGTACAATTTATATCGTTTAGTTGCATTCCTTTGCTCTTAATGGAGGGTCAACCAAATCGCATCTTCATATAAGTGTTATATGCTTGCTCAAATATTTCCTTCTCTTAAGCATAGTAAAAAGTATAAAGGACAAAAGAAGCACACTTTGAAAAGATTGATCTCAAGGCATTTTTAGGTAACCTAGGAGGTTAAAACACTCTTAATGGTTGCATTTTATGCTCCATACCACTCTCCCCTTTTTTTAGTTGCTGCATTTTATGCTCTATGCCACTCTCTCTCTTTTTTTAAGCGTATGTTTTTGAAGTATAGATTTGTACTTTGCACCCATTTTTCATGCTATATAACTTTTTTCTTTTTTCACTCAATGACTGGTTGCAGTTTCTGCTCCGTACCATTCCTCACCTTTTGCATAACTCATTGATTATCCTCTCTTTCTTTTGATTTTTCTCTTAATACCCTCATCCTTTATTGATCCATTCAAAGTATTATGGCTATAGTTTCCCAACACTTTAAACACACTCAATACTAATAGGACGTATTCAAGAATAACATATAAAACTCATAGTAAGAACACTACTAGATATTATTCCACTGCATTGAAATATATATCAAAACTTACTTGGAATGTTGCTTTCGAATGTTACTCATCACTCATCCTTGCAAAATGCTAAATGTTGTGCCAAAGGCTCTCACACTCTTAATGTGCGCTCAAACTCAACAAAAATTTTGTTCGAAATTTGCACTAACATCAAACTTGTAATACCTAACACTCAAAATAATCTTAGAACACATGTTAGTATAGTATAGGTATGGATAATGTAAAAATAACACAAAATCAAGAAAATTTTTATTCTTCAACTTTTTTAATTTTATTTGATTTTTCTGCTTTTAACAAATAGTTCTATTTCTGATTTGAAAGACGCCAAACTTTCTCCCAAACTACGCGTACTTGGCATGCACACGCTAGAAAGAAAACTCAATGAATAAGCAAGAAAAATATGTTAATAACAAAATATAATTATTTAAAATAAAAAATAAAATGACTTTAACAAGTAGAATAGAGAAAAACATGCAAAATAATCAAGAATATTTCGTACACTAGATAACTTTAACAAACATGCAAAACATGCAAAATTATAAATACTTAAAACCAAAAATAAAAATAAATCTAATTGACATATAATATAAATATAATTGCTTGTTCTCCGGCAATTTGATCTCTAGAACGCAGTTGCCTTCCCCGGCAATGGCTCCAAAAACTTGATTGCAAGGTTTTGACGCTACTAATTCTGTGGGCTTATATTTGGTAACGATGCCAAAAACCGTTCCCTACTTCTCTTCCGATAAGATAAAAGTTCAAAATACGAACATGTGTTATCAATACAGCTTATCAAATAGAAAAATGCTGACCACTGCAAGTGTACAATTTTGATGTAGTTTTAAAAGAAATCGATCCCACAGGGAAGGAATTCGGTTCTAAGGACTAACTAGAGTTACAGAACAAAAGAAAATAAGATAATTTATATTGGAGGGTTGGATTGATGGATAGATGAATGGATAGATGCATATATAGATTAGAAAAGATACAAACTATATTGATATTCCCTAAGAACAAGTAGAATAGAGAAAAACATGCAAAATAATCAAGAATATTTCGTACACTAGATAACTTTAACAAATACGGTTCTAGATGCCCAAATATTCAATAATTCACCGCAGAGCAACACATAAAATGACTTTTTTAAATCTAGGGTAAATGAATTATGATACTTATAAGAACCTGGATAACGATAATACTATGTTTAGTACAGGTCGCTCTCACATAGCCATATTTAGCAATTTACCTCTCTAAAAATTTTGGCACACTAAACAGCGTTACAATCACAGATCTAGTGATTATATACAATCTTGTTAACCCTGAAATCACTCGTAAAGTTAACTCAAAAGCATATAACTTGATTAATGTAAATGACGCAAAATGAAATACTCATTATGACACATAGACATATCATAAACTTTGAAATAGAAAGTATAAGCAGGAAACAAAGTAAAGTTGTAAGGTATGCATGTGAAAGCTAAAGTTGATAAAATAGTATTCACTCTTTTTAAGGGATTCATTAATTCCCCCAATTCATGCATCTACTTTGAATCCGGTCTCGACTAATACAGAACATCCGCTAGGATGTTAATCTTTGTGAATATCGAATAAATGAATGTTGAAGAACGAAAACATTTATTGATAGGTACTTTGCAATTACACTCATACAACAATTGCTCAAATTTGTTGAGAAATCTTGTGATCGAAATAAGAGTCGAATCACTTAAACATTTTTCTCTCTAACAGTTTGAACTAGCGAAATCTATACAATTTTCACTCTCCAATGTGTATCACACATATCACACTCACACACTATGCACCACATTCCACTGCCCTAACCACTGCCTACGAAAATGGTTTAGTTTGAACCCTATTTATAGAGTACAAAGGGTTGCGTCTATCCAAAGAAGAGTCGTGTCCATTGGCGAAGAGTTGCATCACTTCATTGTGATTGGATGCAAAGTCTTATCCTTATCTATAATGGAGAAACACCTTTTCATGATTGGTTGACTTCCAAAAGGTGTCTTTTCATTTAGTAGTTGATGGTGATTGATCATTTTTATCTGGTGGTTGGTAGTTGAAAAGACATAACCAATAACCATCACAAGTCATGACTGCAAATCCCATGTCGTGATCATGAACATTGGTTGGTAGTTTTTTGTTTATGAAGAGTGATAAGTTAGGATTGCAAATAGATGTCACGATCATGAAATGCTATTTCTTCATAATTGTTCTTTGCAACTTTGTCGATCTTTGACAACTTCGATCCTAAGCCAAATCATTATGTTCCACACATCTTTTTGCAAATCAACTACATACCACGTGAAATCTTTTATATGAAGTATAAAATGACTCTAAACCATATCATTTTATATGTAGAAATATCATGATAATAAGTGTAACTATACACTTATCAGCATGGAGCAAGCCATTTCAACTATGTTCATGTTCTTCCTTTTAACAACCCCATTTTGTTGAGGAATATAAGGAGCAGAGAAGTTGTGGTCAATACCATGCGCTAAATAGAATTCTTTGGAATGAAAGTTCTCGAATTCACATCCATGATCAATTTGGAATCTACTAATTTTTTCCTAGTTCATTCACTATCTTATTACTAAGTTAGATAAAAGACTCAAAGGTTTCATCTTTGCTACTCAGTAAGACTACCCAAGTGAATCTCGTGAAGTCATCCACAACCACCAATGAGAATCTTTTTCTGCCCATGCTCATAGGTTGAATTGGACCAAATAGATCTAGGTGGAGGAGCACCAGTGGTCTCTTAGTTAATATGTTGCTTATAGACTTAAATGACTTTTTAACTCTCTTACCAAGCTGGCATGCTAAGCAAAGTCTATCTTTCTCAAAGCTAATACTGGGTAAACCAACATCTAGTTGTTTTTATGGCTAATTTGGACCAAATGTATATAATTATATGACCCAACCATCTATGCCAAAACCACAAATTATCCTCCATAGATATAGGAAAAACATTAGTGGAGCCTAGGGATAATTTAATCATATACACATTATTAATTCGAGGAGCGAAGAGTATAGTTGAGTTAAAATATAGTTAGTAATTGAGCAACCTGCTGTGTCAAATGTAACATTCCTACTATTTTAACGAAGCTGGGCTACGCTTAGCGAGTTGAACTTTAGTCCTTTGACTAGAGACACCTCTTCAATTGAAGGAGAAACACTGATAATGCCACATCCAACAATGTTCCCTTTTTGGTTATCTCTTCAACTGACACTTCCATTCCTTTTATGCTCTAATGTAATAAAATAACTTTTATCTCTCATCATATGCTTAGAGTATCAGCTATCCAAATACCACATTCCAGTGTCATCAATGGATCTTAGGCTCACTTACACAACAATTATGCTTTCTTAGGTACCCATGCTTTCAAGTTAGGTCCTCCCTTGTTAAAAATGGTTAAATTAGTCCATTCATACTCATTATAATAACCATTTTTGTGCCTATTGTGGCATTTCCAAATCTACTATAAAAGTAACACATCGCTTTTGCTTTGGGTTGGCTCACTTTCTTCTTTTTAGAGGAATTCCTCCCCTTAGAATTGCGAGTTTAGTTATCGAATATGGACTATTGGCTGGAGGAGGAACACGTTTCTCCTTTAAAGCTGTTATCTCAGTAGCCAACTCATCTAATTTCTTAGTGAGCTTATTATTCTAACACTCATGATATTTAGCTTTTTCTTGAAGAAAGTGGATATTAAGAGATAAGGAAGCTATTATGTCTTCTTCATCTTCACTTCTCTTCACTAGCTCTTTGATGTTTTTTCCAAACTTATTAGTCAGCTTCATTACATCAAAGAGCACCTGGGAAAATTCTTCTATTGACAAAGGGATTTCAGGATGTACCTCCGTTTACTGGTTTTTCCCTTCGTTGCGCTCAACTTCACAGTCAAGAGTGAATGAATTTCTCTTGAAAGCAAATGCTGAGCTCTCACCCCTATCATTCTCAGCTACCATCAATCAAAGGTTGGTAGAATCGGTAGCTTCTTCATTAGATGAGGAAGATTTCTCAGAATCGCTTTAAGTGGCAGCAAGTGACTCATTTTTCTTGGTGAACCTCTTCTTGAATTTATCCTTTTTGGATTTAGGATAGGACGACTCGATATGACCCTTCTCGCCATAGCCACAACACTTAATGTCTTTCATGTGCTCCTTCTTGGGTCTTTCCTCAGCTCTGCACCGGTGTGGAGTTAACTTGATTTTGCTGGGAAATTTCTTATTGGTGAATTTCCCATCCATCTTCATGAAGTGCTTGAATCTCCTTGTTAGAAGTTCCATCTGCTCATTCAAATCACTACTAGTGGATTCATCTTATTTGTTCGCTTTTAGTACAATGGCTTGGCCCTCTTTCTCCTTCCCTTTACTCCCTTTGGAATCATCAAGATATTTCCTTAGGGACATCTCCTAAGTTAGCAAGGTGCCTATGAGCTCATCATATCTATAGGTCTTTAGGTCATGAGCTTCCTTGATCATTCTCTTCTTGGCATCCCACTCAAGAGTGAGAATGCAGAGAATCTTCTTCACCATTTTTTCTTCGGTGAACTCCTTACCCAATCTCTTTAGTTCATTAACGATATTAATGAACATGGTATTCATGGATTGAATACCCTTGCTAGCGCCTATTTGGAGTAGCTCATACTCTTTGAGCATGAGGTTGATCTTAGACTCTTTGAAATTGTCGACCCCCTCATAGGTGATCTCCAGCTTTCTCCATATTTCTTGCATTGTCTCATAGCTCGAGACCTTGTTAAACTCTACAAGATCTAGCACACAATGTAAGTAATTGATGGTTGTCACATTCTATTCGAGAAGCCTTAGGTCAGCATCATCGTAGTCTTCTAGATCAACTAGGACTAGCTCGCCATTCCGCTAAATTGTGGGAACTCTAGGACCAAGTTCAATAGCTAGACATGCTTACATGCTCTGTGATTGGACAAATTTTTTCATGTTATTTTTCCAAAATATATAATGTTAGCCGTCAAAGAGTGGAGGCCTGGTTAAAGACATTCCTTCTTTAAGGAGTTTTGTCAGCCCTAAGCTAGAAGAGAAGTTATTGTGAGCAATAAAGATCTTTAACTCAAAGATGATAAGTCTTAAGGTTGAACACTTGCTTTGATACCACTTGCTAGTCCAAGATAGCTTAAATAACATAGCCGAGAGGGTGAATGCAGTTACTTGGTTCTTTTAGGATTTATAAAATTATTTCCAAGTTCAGTTTTCAGATACGTGTTGAGTAACTCTTTACTGAGTGTTGGTTTAAAAACTATCAACTACTCAGCTTCACTGACTTAGTTTATCTTCAATATATGATGAGTACTTTACTAAGCTTGGATTGGTTTTTCAAGCTTAAATTATATAATAGAGAGAATGATGAATGAGAAAGACGTTATAAAAATGAATGAAAAAACTTCAACACCTGAGATTTTATCCTAGTTCGGCCCCGATCGTACCTCTAGTCCCCATATTTCTAAGCTTTAATCCACTAGTGTTTCTCCCTTCCTTAGGTGGAGAAGCCGTTATAGCGGGTAGAAGCTATTACAGAAAGTATCTTTCTTTCTAACTACTTCTCAATCCACAGTTTAGGTACCCTTCTTAAACTACAAATCATATTTGAATAAGAAATTGCGAACTATGGATTTAACTTATAAAACTCATTGAATCCTTTTACAATGTTAAATCTAAGATAGTTTCTCTCTATTACAAATTGATTTGACAGATGAATATTATGCTATTAAGAAATTCAAGGTGATTCACCAAGTTTGAACATCTGCTTTAGTCTTCTATTTGTACTTGAAGGTCTTGGAAGTAGTCATTGAAAACTTTTCATATTGACTTGATCTTCAATTTTTCTTCTCTTCATAGCTTTCAAATTTATCTATTTGAAACAAATTCCAGGATGCTTAGAGATAGAGAATTCGAACGTTAAAGCGCGAGATTAATCTGTTAATCTTGATGCGTCAAAAACTCATTTACTTTAAGCAATTCCATTTTGATAGAGACGCGCAAGATGACACATAGAAGCTTGTGATTGGCCTTGTTTTTTATGTTGCAGAGTTGCGTTGAGACATTGAGAAATTACGCATGTCAGAAGATACCTTTTACATTGGACTCTTGCGAGGAATCTCTAACATTCCGGACTAACACCTTTTCATTATGAGGACCACATAAATATCTTCTTTAATTTCACTGCTTTTTCTCCTGAAAAGCATCAAAGGAATATTCTATCTCTCATAGACAGTGTTAAAAGCATATATGTCATTATAAGTGTCAAACGAACTCAATTTTTAATAAATAAAAGCTACTCAACTTCATTGAGTATCCCATAAACTATGTAATACTCAGCCTTACTTAGCTTTTATTAGTCTAAGCCATAACTTAATTAAAACTAGATAAAATGAGTTGTTTTTCTTTAAACAAACTCCAGTAATTTGTTTAATTAAGAGTCTACTTAGTACTCAATTAATTTCACTATCCTAGACAGTTTGTTATTTTCAAAACGTTTTAAGCACTATGAAGTACTATTAACTTGTGTTCAACAGTTGGTGATTTGGAATTTTAGTCTCTTATTAAGGGTGATGATGATGACCCCTAAACCGGCTTCCTTTTCGTTGATAGCTCCTTCAATGTACATAATCCATTTTTTATGTTCTTTTTTATGATTGTTAAGTGTTTATCTAAGAATTCTATGTTGGTAACATGGTTGGACTCCAAGGGTTGATTGGCTAAGAATTTAACTACGACCCTTCCTTTCATGGTTTTTCTAAATTTTGATAGAAGAAGTAACAATCTACATAATTTTCTTACTAGGGATGGTAAGTGACATGTGTATCTCATCGGATCTACCTTGGCAACAGCTTGTATCTAGTATAACTAAAAGAAATGATTATGTTTCTTTGTCAACCTTACCATTGTTGTGCATATTTTCTCGACAATCACATATGGAGCCTCATAGTCTAATAGCTTCTTAATGAGATAGTAAATGGCATGTTATTTCTTATCATCATGCTCTTGTACTAGTATGGCTAATACAGATGAATCTTTGAGGGCTAGGTGGAGGATGAGAGGTTAACCTGGTACCGGAAGCCTTAATATTGGTGGATTGACTAAATAGGCTCTTATTTTTTCAAAAGCCAACTAGCATTGTTCATTCAATTTGATAGGTAGTTTTTTCTTAGTAATCAATTCATTAACAGTTGTTAACATAATAATGAATCGATTGACATATTGTAATGTGCGGAGGAAAATTCTAACTTCTTTATCTTTCGGGTGTATGTATATTTTTAAGATGGCCTTGACCATATCTAGGTCAATCTCAATCACTCATTGGCTCATTATATGTCCTAGAAGTTTTTTAGATGTAACTCAGAACATGCATTTCTTTGAGCTTAGTTGAAGGTTGTATTTCTCTATTCGCATGAGGAATCGATCTAACACTACTGGGTGTTCTTTAGGTGTCAAGGATTTAACTTGTATTTCATCGACATATATCTCCACTTCTTTATATATCATGTCATTGAGTAAAGTGGTAACAGTTTGTTGGTATGTTACCTCGATGTTCTTTAAAGTAAAAGGAATTACCCTATAATACTCCCCATTTGGTGATTAAAGCGGGTTTTAACTTATCTACAATATCCATGAGTATTTAATTGTATTCTGAGAATCTGTCAAGGAAAGAGTACATAGTTGCCTTAGCGGCACTATCGAGTAGTAGTACGTCTATGATAGGTTGTAAATCCAACATGTTTTATGCCTAATTTTGTGTCTATATGAGCAGGTTTTAGTCTTTATGGGATTTGTTACTAATGTTTTCTATCATTTCAGGATTTTTAGGTGATTTGGAGAAAATTAATAAAAATAGCCAAAATCAATACTTCACCGAGATCCCGGTGTGTCCATCGAAAGTAGTGGCAACTCCTTGTGATTTTTGCAAATTCCAAAATGTCATAGACACAATCAGTTCGAAGATAAGAGTATAAAAGTCAAAGGAACAATCATCATTTCGGACAAAGTCTATTTCTAAAGAATTTTGATCAAGAAGAGGAGTTACTTTCCTTTACCAATATTTCTACTTTGAAGAAAGGATAAAACTCTACAACTTTTATCTCTAGGACTAAAGGAAGAACAAACGCTATCAAATGCAAAGACAAGGAAGTAACTAGTTATGACCAATCCATTATGAAGGCCGAATCTCACAAGAAAACGAGTCTAGTTCAATTCAGTATTTAGTCTAGTCTAGAGTTAGAACTATTTTTCTAGTTTAGTTTCATTTTTTGAATCCTATTAGATTTAATTCTTCGCTTTGTTAATTTAATTTTAATTGTTTTATTCACTCAACACTTTTCTACTTTATTTTAATTCCAAGTTTCCTAATTTATTTTATAATTTCTTTAATTTATTCGCATACGTTACATTTTGTCTCTTTAATTTTTATTGCATTCAATTTCACTCATGTCTAGCTAATTTTCTAGTGACTTGAAAAAATAAGGGTCAATGCCATGTTTGATTAGAGTCAAGACTAAACCTGAATACAACAATCCACAAGGTGACTTATTTGTTGATCTCGTTACCTATTTTATTAAATATTCAGTTTCTCTATGGCCTTATCAAACATTAGGTAAGTCTTTGTGATTTATTTTTATCTCTGACTTTTGCATCTATAATTGTGCCTAAGAAGGAGTAAGTAACAACAGTCTCTTTTAATCATCGAGACTGGAGAACAACAATCTAACTCATGTTGGGAGTCTCAGTACCTGTCGGTTAGGGTTTATACTTTTCTAATATCTATAGCTATTTTTCGGCGAGCTCTTTGGCCGGACATCAAGAGTCACAGTGAGTAAGATGGACATTGAGGTGGAAAGGACAATCCCCATTTGAAGGAAAAGTTGTGAACAATGTAGGGTGCAGAGAGCTAGTATAACTTGTTAAACATGATGTATGCCCTAGAGGTAATTAGGGTGACATATCTTTATTAGTTATAATGTACAAACAGTTATCAGATTATTGTTATCAATAAAAAAAGGCATCTTTGTTATTTATCTATTTTTATTTAAATTATGTATCTAGCTAGTATCATATATATGTGTTATCATATATATGCACATTAATAAAACAAGTCCATGATTAATTCATAGCTTAAAAGTGCAAGGACATAGTGGGAGCTATATGGAGTGAGAACTGCACACATTTTTTACTATAAATAGTACAAATATCCATAATAATAACAGTTTCATTCAGATTAGACATCAATGAAGCGGAGAAACTAGCATGTGTAGGCTTACTCTTTGGATTGGATCTTAGCAACCGATCTGACGAGCTGAAGGTGGTATCTTGAGTTAACACATGAATGTATTTGGGTAATACATTGGAGACCACTATAAAACACACTCGAAAATAACTATATCCATGTGTTTGTATCACGTTTTATCGTAGTAGTAGTAGGAGTTGCTATACTTTGGATCATACTTATTCATACCCTGGTGATCAACATGATACAGGTTATTACAGGTATAGTGTTAATCACTCGTTAGTAAGCCAAGTAGTTAAGATGGGATCCATTACTCCTGATATAGTGATATAGTGAGAGTTGTTTCTTAAGGCCTCTTGTTGAAGAGACACACTCCTAAACCTTTAATAAGAGTATAAGATTGATAGAATGGGTTTTTAGTCAATCTTGATACATTATGGCAAATGGTGTTCTTCAAAAACAAGTCTAATTCAATGATAGCTACGACTATTACATGAGCTAACACTTAATCTGAACTCAATAAACTAGATGGTACTTAACTTAATAGAAGGAGTTGATTGTATTGGTTAGTATTGCAAAACAAGAATAAGTCATGAGCACGTGATGTTTCGAGTATCGGGGGACCATACGCCTTTGCTTGAAAACCCATTTGATCATCTAGAGTTATCAGGTTCCATATTAGCCTGGAAAACTGAGCCTAAAAGTTCCTGGATAGGAATCCAAGTTTAGGTTAACCTCTAGTGGCTCTATACTTCGGGATCCTATGAGGTCACACACTTTTGGTCCTCGCTAGACTAAGTAAACAACTTATAGAATGGGTCTTTGCCGAGAATATTAAGAATATCAAAATGGTTGGATGAATTATCAATTGGTTAGACCAAATAATAATTTAAATAAAGAAAAGGATTTTTAAAAATTCCACAAGGGCGAGCAAGGAAATTTTTCCCATTGCGAGTGGGCCCCACATACATAGCATGTTTGTGGGTTGGGGCCTACGAGACTAACCCATGAGTATTTTGCTTACGGGCCACTAGCATGGTTGGCTCATGGGCCAGCGCATATTGGAGAGCAGGAGGTGTGAGCACAGGATTTTGTACCAGCTCGCACGTTCGATAGTGAAGGCTTTTCGGGATTTTTATCCTTGAATTATATAGTTTTCGATTATTCGGAGAGCTTCAAATGGGAGTATTCCTTGTCACTGATAAGTGTATAATTACACTTATTTTCATGATAATTTGGCATAATAAAAGCTATAGTTTTAGTCATTTTTATACATCATATAAAAGATTTCACGTGGTATGTAGTTGTTTTTTATGCAAATGCAGATATTAGGTAAATCTTTGGAGTAAAATGGACTAAGGTGGAATTACATGGAAAAAGAGTGGAAAAGTTGCAAAAAGTAGCGTAGAACGTGAAGAATTGGCTTAGATTTGAAGATGTGAAAGATTGGTGAAATTACAAGAAATGTTGTGAAGAAATGCCATTCGCGGTCGCGACAAATAATCATGGTCGTGACTTATTTCCCTCACAAACAGAATCTGCCATACAAATAAGTCACGATCGTGACAGACAATCACGATCATGACACGGTCAGTTTCTATGCTGTCAACTTCATAATGTCCATCTGCTACAAAAGCGAATCAACAACCAATCAACTACCAACGGTTATGGATAACCAACTACTTTTGAAAAGTCAACCAATCATGAAAAGGTGCCTCTTCATTGTGGATAACATCAAGTTTCATCAACCAATCAAACTGGAAAGGTGCAATCTATCACAAATGGATAAGACTCTTCATGTGGATAGATGCAACTTTTCAACTCTATAAATAGGGCTCCATTCTCCACCAAATTAAGTGTACACTAAGAGATATAAATTTCGTGCATATAGTGGGGAAGAAATGTAGAGAGAGAGAGTTATGATCTCCTTTCTTAGTTTTTAGTTTTAGAGAGTGAGATTGTAAAGTGATTTGATCATTCAATCACTATATTTCTTCGCATTACGAGCGATTATTGTAAAAGTGTACGACGCGAAGAATTCTTCAATAAAGATTTTATTGTTCTTCACAATCTTCTATCTCAATTTACAAACTGAATACAGGCCGAAAGGAGTGGTCTGCATAAAGTCGAGACCGAAGGTAAGTAGACGCAGGCATTGCGGGAATTGACGACTCCCATTAAAGAGTGGATACGGTTTGATCAACTTTAGCTTTCACTTGCAAACCTTTACAACTTTACTTGTTTCTTCATCTTATACTTTCTCTATCGAAGTTTATGATATGTCTATGTGTCATAA
>CATIWQ010172459.1:0-22968 GCA_949673415.1 Euphorbia schlechtendalii | reverse complement strand
TTAGTATATATATATAATGTAAGAACCAATACTTGAGAACTAGGGCACACCAACATTTCTAACACAAAGGGGGGGAGAATGCAGATCTTGTTTTCTTTTTAGTGCTTGTAAAAATCTTTTACCAAGTTAAGTTTGTAGATGCCTACTGAGTGTGTCATGCTGAGCTGTGTATAAAAACTATAAACTACTCAGCTTTGCTGACACAGTTTATTTTCAATCGCTGGTAAGTACTTTATTTGGCTCGGATTGGTTTTCAAGCAAAACTGATAAAATAGAAATGTTAGATCCAGTAGGGTGTAAAATAGGTCATGGGGGAGGGGGTGAATGTCTCTTTTTCGAGTTCATGAATTTCTTCAGAAGACAAGAGGAACTAGCTTCTGAAGATGCTTCTGAGTAATAACTTTTTACTCAGTATCCCCCATTTTCAAGCCTTAATCTATTAATTACACTTAAATGCTGAAAGAAATATAAAGTTCAGAAAGTTCAAATAATGAATTTATCTGGATTCAGCCTCTTCCTAATTCAGTCCTTGGAATCTCTTGTCCAACATTTAATTCACTATGTGCTCTTCTTCTGATGAAGAGAAAACTTTTTACAGAGCTGGTTGAGGTACCCTCCAACAACTTTCACACTCTGATGAGCTATACTAATACAAAGGTTCCCTCTAGCTGTATTTAACGTTTAAAGCTTCTTTATCTTACAAAGTACCTTCCTCTTAATATTTCTAAGCTCCTTCACACTAACTTACCCTCAGCTAGTGCTTTACAAGTAATTTAGAATTAAATTGAATGAGCTTTTGAACTTTGTTTTAGTAAACTTAATTACAAACATATAGGGAGAGTTGTATGTTTCTTTTGGATGATTTAGAAGAAGTTTGCAGTACATAATGAAGTCTTGTTTTTACTCCTTAAATGCTTGATAGATTCAACCACATTCTTCAATGGTAAAAAAAATCCTTTTATAGAGGGAGAGAATATTTCCGTTGATCTTGGACTGTTGTTGAAAATATTCCCTTTGACTCTCGTTCAAGTTTTCATTAAGGATTCATTTACAAAGGCAAGTTCATATCGAATTAGCGTCAAAACTACCATGTTGGTTTTGGGGGCCCACTTTTGTACGGTTGTCTGCTTGTGTAATTTGCAAGGAATGTTTTTTTTCTTGAGATCCCAACAACTTTTATCCTTTATCAGGCTGAGGAACAAAAGCGAGTGGCAACATTAAATGCGAGATTAGTACCCATGACTTTTAGCACCAAAAGACTAAGTTATCCTCTTTATATCTTCTGAACATTCTTGCTTATTAGCTTCTGAACTTTGATCTTCAATAGTATTCTGAGGTCTTGCAGCCTTTATTCTTTTAAGGCATCTTCATGCTGCTGAGACATTATGCGTTTCTGAACTCAAAACCTTCAAAACTTAATTTCCTACTTCAGAATCCAACAATCTCCCTCATTTTATTGGTTCTGAGTGAACTTAAGCATATGAATGAAAAGCTTATGAACTCCCTCATGATGATAGCCAAGTTCTGAGTGACTTCAACCATGTTCTTATGAACTCCATCATGATGATATCCATGTTCAGAGTGACTTCAACCATCACCCTATTTTATGATTTAGTAATAATGGAAGATAATACAACGTAGAGTTGTACTCACAAAAAAAATGTAAGCATTTTCATTAATTGATTAAGAATTACTCTAAGCTGTATTACAGTATGATAATCTTTCATTTTCAATACTTCATAATCCTCTGGCCTCTTCTCATTTTCATCTTGATCAATTTCCATGGTGCTAGAAGTGGATGATTAAGTAATGCGACTCTCCCAAACTTCCTTAAAGCTGTGCTTATATTTCTCCCTCCACTTAGTGCTAACAAGCTGAGCAACAATATTCTTTTCATCTAGAGCAAAGCATTGAATGTATTCTTGGATAACAGTAGCATTTTCCTGGAGAAGTGGAAGGATATACTAAATCAGCTTTACAGCCTTGTTAGAGATAGAAGGAAAGATACTTTCTAGGATGACTTGAAGAGCCTTTCGATTCAAGATCCATTGGGAGTTAAGGCCTTTTGCCAGATGCTATAGGAAGGGAACAATCTCACTATCATGTGAGCCGAAGGAATGGAGTGAGAGATCCCCAATCTTTGTACTTAAGCTGTCAATACTCTTTTGAAGGACTTCTGATGCACTGGTTTGCCTTGTAAGCATTGAATCTATAACCTCATTAATCGCTTTAGCAATTCGGCAGTAGCTTTTATGACTTTATATGTGATATCATCAGTGACTTCATTTTTCTAAGCGAAAGTTACATCAGTGATCCTTTGAGTAGTAGTATCAATGGCTTTGAGTACTTCAAACTTTAGTTCTCTCTTCAAATCCTCAATAGCCTTGAGGGTTTCTTCTTTAAAATCAATCATGAATTTCATTACTTCCTCAAGGCCACTTTGGATCCTCCCTTACTGCCACAAACAGAGGACATTCTACTTCCTGAGCTCTTTGATTTCTCCTTCAGCCCCATGGAGTATTCTATTTGGCTTCTTTCAATAGCTATTCTCAGAGACGAAATCACCTCTGCTATCTACCACTAGGATTCCTCCTTGATCCTATTCACTTCATCGTAGATCATCTCCAAACCCTTCTCCTCAATCCCCAACATCCTATTCATCTCCACCAGAGCATCTCTAATATCAATATAATTATCCAACCTAGTTTCCATTAATGGTTGAAGATGCTAGATCAACTCAGTTTTGATTTGGGTTGGGAGCAGGATCTTGTCAGCCATCTCTATGATTGTTTGAGCTTGTTTAGAAATCAAAGCTACGCTTCTGGCGAGTTGACGGTTGAAGGGATGGATTGGAGATTAACTACAAAACTGTGGAGCCTGAGAGCCATAGTTAGCAGATCATCCAGGGTCACCACTTGGATTAGCTCTTTCCAAGAATTAAAGTCCTATGAGGCTTACGGTCCGAGGGACGGCCCACTAAGATGCAGAGATTCAGGTATGGGATAAGTTGCTTATTTCTTATTGGATCACATTATATTACATCTATAAAACCTTACACAAGTGATAAATAAATGCGAGAAAGTAAAGATTAAAATTACATAACCTAAGGGGATGCAACCGCCCTCCTAGTCTATTAATTACAATTCCAAAAAAATAATTGAAATTGCGATCTAACATGCATCCACAATGGTTAGCACATGGTATATAGTATAACATGAATATTTACATGTATGCTCTATTTGATCTTGGTGAGGCACATGTGGCCTAATTAAAATATCAACGATTGAAAATTTTTTGTTTAGAAATAAAAAGATTAATTTTTATTAACACACATGTTGGTCATTTATTATTAGTGAAAATGATTGCATGGCAAAGTGTGAGGCCTGTTATCCGAGAATAATTTTTATTCCCTTCGTGGGGGTATTCAAACATGTATTTTCATAAATTAAAAGAAATTAATGATGAAGAAGAAGTATTATAACATTTACACAATAAAAGAAAACAAAATAATTCCTAGGTCCACATATAAAATGAAAATAAGAAAAATACAGAAAGCACGAGATGAAGCAGCTCTAGGAACTTAGAGGCTTACCCTTTCGACGTGAATCCACTTTGGCATATCCGTATGATCCTCGAGAGGGTTCCTCGTTCGTTTTTTAGTTATGTTTGTGTGGAAAATAAATTTTTATTTATCCAGAAGATAATCAGACTTGGGTTCTAAATTTGTTTTAGACCCGTGAATATCTGAGGATTTTAAAAGAAGAAGAAATTGCAGAAACTGATTTGAAAATCAAAAGGTTTCGGAATCCAAGTGTGTTTCGGATCCGAATGTAAGAAAATATTTTTGGTGTTGTTCTTCTCGAGAAAATCAAACTTTTTCTGAAAATTTTGGGGCCCCCTGTAGAGAGAAAAATATCGTTTTTTTCATCAATTTTTCGATCCTCTAACACTAAAAATTCCCCCGATATTTCTAGGGGAATATTCCTAAACAAAATTCGGGATCTAAAAAAAATTCCGGCAAGGGGGTGTCCTCGCCAGAGTTCTGGTGAGGTTAGCCAGAACTTTTAGCTAGCCTCGCTAGAGTTTTAGTGAGGCCGGCTTCGCGCCTTGCCGTAATTCGCTGGCGAGGCTGAATAGCCTTGATTTTTTCTATTTTTTTTATTTTTATTTTAATTAATTAAAATATAAAAAATATTTTCTATTAAATAAAAAAAATATTAATTAATTTTTGCTAAAGTCTAATTTTTCCAAGTTCCTAAAAAAAATAATTTAAGTCCTTAAAATAAATTAGTGACGAGGAATACTCCCATTCGGAGATCTTTAGATAATCGAAAATTGTGTCATTTCAAGGATAAAAATCCTGAAAAGTCATCATCATCGAACGTGTGAGCTGGTATAAAATCCCGTGCTCATAGCTATTCTAATAGCATCACCCTTCCTTGGTGCTAAGAAGGCCTTAATCAGACTTTGATTCATAGCCTTAATCATATAGTCCTTCTCGGGATCATCATCTGGAATCACTGCCTCCCCATAAATTCTCAGCTTCTTCTTCTTCCCCTTCTCTTCCTTCTTATTTTCCTTTTCTTCTTCCTCTTCTTCATCTTCACTAGGAATGACCATATTTGGGTCGAATTCCTCCCTCTTCCTTTTAGTCAGGATACTGATGGACTTCTTGTCATCCTTATCATCCTCTTCTAAGCTTTGTTCCCCCACATACTTGAACTTATTCATTGAGAAATCGATTCCCCCTTTCTTTCCTTCAGTGATAACAGAAGAAGGCTTAGGAGCTGCAACATCCTTAGCAACAAGTGCCTTATTTCTTGTCACTCTGCTTCTCTTATACTTAGGGACGTCCTCTATTTCAACACATGTTCCTTCTTCCTTTTGGGTGACTCTTCTTCAACCCCCTTCACTACCTCACCCTTCATAGCCATTTTGAGTTCTTTCTCCCTCTATTTTCTAGCCGGATCCTTCTTCACAGCCTCTTCCCTATCCCACTTCATGCTATAATCCACTTTCTTATCAAAGGTCTCCTTGACAATCTCATTATACAGAGAGCCTTCCTCATATGAGCAGTTGATCTCAAATGAGGCTACTATTCTACTTATCAGACCACTAAGTGTGAACTTATGGTGAAGTATGTGATGCATCATAATCATAGGCCAGTTGACCTTCTTCTTCTCGACCAAATGTACCAAGTTATAGTGCTCATAGTTTGATACTGCATTGTGGAGTTCATCTTCTAAAGAAGAAAATGAGCCATGATAAACTCCCATTACCTTGGCTCTTGAGGCATATGTGTGCTAATCTTTTCTCCAAACCATCCCTCTAGCATGGACGCCTTCTTGTCATGCTTAGAGGACTCATCACATCCTCTCCTTAGGGCTATACCCTCATCTTTAAGACTCAGTAGCTTAGCCAAGAATGCTTGAGTGATTGTAATCTCCTTCCCTTTTACAGACATCTTCAACTCCTCAACACTAACAGTGCATCTTTTTAGGTTTTTGTAGAATTCAAGGTCAATCGTGGGAAACTTTGGTTCCTTCAGTCTTATCCAAGTTCCAAAACGAAGAAATGCAATGGTTTCTTTGAAAGGTATGGCTTCAAGATATGCATTATCCCCAAGGTATCACTGGGAAATAATGGAGGTGGGATTTTACCTGTATAGAACATGAATAAAGTTCTTTGGAGGGAATTGGATGATTACTTGTTCTTTGGGGGTGTTCTTTGAGGATTTTGATCTTCTCGATGCCATTGAAAGAGATTTGAAAAGGATTAGAGATTAGGTCTTAAAGAGAAGTTCTCAGGAAGCTTAGAGAATTCAAAGGATTTTGGTAAAGTGATTCTAATGTGAACAGCTATAACTTATTTATACTATAGGTCTCAGAGGGATAAAAAGGTAATAATCCAGGAATAAACCATGACGGTTTCAGCATTTACCATCTAAAATGTATATAGGTTTAGTAGGTTTAAACTGACGGTGGAATTTGAATAGTTTTAACCTAAAGATCCGGTTTGGTTTTCGAGTTTTTGAATTTTGAAAAATGGTATGGTTCACAGGTCAAATCTTCTGAGTTATAGTGGGATGTGTTATCTTCAAAAGATCCTGTTGCTTCTGAGATTAATTCTTCTTCTAAGTATGCATTACATCTTCTAAGAAGCATTCACACTAGATTACTCATACCGATTTCTCTTCCGAGGAAGGCGAATTGGTCTTTGCTGAGGGGTTTTGTGAAGATGTCAACCCTTTGATCTTCATTAGAGATGTATACCAGCATTACATCTCTCTTTAGGATATGATCTCTTATGAAGTGATGTCTGATGTAGACATGCTTCATTCTACTATGCTGAATGGGATTCTTTAATAGATCAATTGGGCTTTTGTTATCACAAAGAATCTTAATACATTCTGACTTGATTCCATAATCTTCTAGCTACTGCTTCATCTATAGAACTTGAGCGACATAGCTTCCTGCAGCCATGTATTCAACTTCTGTAGTTGATAATGATACTGAGGTTTATTTCTTGCTGTACTAGGAGATAATACTGCTGCAAGAAAATGACAGCCTCCAGTAGTGATTTTTCTCTCTAGTTGATCTCTTCCTTAATCAGCATCAGTGAATCCATTAAGTGAGAAATCACTATTATTTGGATACCATAATCCAGCTTCTATGGTTCTAAGAAGATATCTCAGAATTCTTTTTATAGCACTCAGATGCGACTCCCTTGGGTCACTTTGATATCTCACATAGTAGCATACATCATAGTGAATGTCTACTTTGCTTGCTGTTAGATAGAGAAGAGATCCAATCATTCATCTAAATATCTTCTAATCAACTTTCTTTCCTTTTGGATCTTTGCTGAGAATTGTATTTGAGGAATTGGAGTTGACATTTCTTTTCCATCTTCCAACCAAATTTCTTTAAGATTTTCCTTGGTGTATTTAGATTGATTAATAAATATGCCATTCGAGCTTTGCTTAATTTGGAGTCTAAGGAAGAAGGTTAATTCTCCCATCGTTAACATTTCAAATTCATTCTTCATTTGAGAGTTGAATTCTTTGCATAATTTATTGTCAATGGCTCCAAAGATTATATCATCAACATAGATTTGTACAAGGAGAATATCCTTGTTTATTCTTCTGATGAATAAGGTTGTAACAATATTTCATTTGATGTATCCTTTGAAATGAGGAAACTTGTCAATCTTTCATACCAGGCTCTAGGAGCCTGCTTGAGTCCATACACGGCTTTCTTCAATTTAAATACATGACAAGGATGCTTTGAATCTTCAAATCCTAGAGGTAGTTTGACATATACTTCTTCTGAATGACTCCATTTAGGAAGGTAATTTTCACATCCATTTGGTATAGTTTAAATCCCATATGAGATGCAAAGGCATAGAGGATCCTTATGGCTTCAAGTCTTGCTATTGGGGTGAAAGTTTTATCATAATTGATTTCTTGTTGATTGTATCCTTGAGCCACAAGTCTTGCTTTGTTTCTTATTACATTTCCTTCTTCGTCTAGTTTGTTTCTGAAGACCCACTTAGTTCCAATGATAGATTTATTCTTTGGTACTAGTGTGAGCACGGGATTTTGTACCAGCTCACGAGTTCAATGATGATGGCTTTTCAAGATTTTATCCTTGAATCACACAATTTTCGAGTATCCAGATGTATCCGAATATGAATCCTCCTCGTCTCTAAATTCAAAGGGACATATCAAATAAAATTATTTAATTTTATTCAGAAATTAATTAAAAAATACATAAATACATAAAAATAAAATTCAAAAAACAAAAAAACTGAGGGAGACTAAATCCCAGGTCTGAGGCAGGCCTCACCGAAAAATGGGCTTTGGCGAGGCGAGCCTCGCTAAGGTTTGGCAAGGCAAGCCTCACCAAAGTCTTTGGCGAGGCCTCGCCAAAGACCTTGAGAGGCCTTGTCGAACTTTTTTTCCGGCCAGACCCTCACCAGAAAAACTTACCTTTTTTGGATTTTCTGGATTTTTCCTATAAATAGTTGGGTTTTTTTCGATAATCTGGACCTCGAAAAAACTTACAGACAAAATATAGCTTTTAGAACTACTTCAATTTTCAAGAACTAAACGAACTCCACCAGAAGAAGTATAGTCACCATCGAAGGCCACGCTAGATGAGTGCTGGGTGTAGTCTCACACCAGCTAAGGACAGCTTCAACCCGGAAGCCACCAACATCAGGGGGAGCTGACAAAAAGCAGCCACTGGACTCCAGGTTCCATAAACCCTTCAGCTTATCTTCACCCCCAAATTGGAAAGAAGGAAAAGGAGAAGGAAAGTCTCGCAGGTGATATTGGCGTCGACTCCTTTTGAAAAGGGAGCCCCAGGATGGTAAGAAACTCCCCAACCAAGGGGCAAAGCTCGAAGTCGGTGAAACAAAAAAAATGAGTGGCAGAATCCCAGAACTTCAAAGCAGCGCGAATGAAAGCCATATTCACAAGCTTGGAAGCAAAGGTATTGAAGACCTCGTAGACCAAAGCTCTCAATCATTTACCAATCAGGTCCTTGAATGGTGCAGAGGAAGACCCTAAGGCGCTCGTTATGGGTCGACATCAGAAAGGAAAAGAGCTAAAGATAATCCCTCAAGACCAGTGTTGCCTACACATATTAACCACATACATTAGCATTAACATTCATTCATATATATATGAAAAAACATTCACAAATAAGCAAGCATATTAATAAAATAAAACACTACATGTGAGGACCCAGCATGCCATGGCTAAAATCCCCTTTCCTTTCATAAATCAAAAGTTTTCTTTAAGATTCTACAAAGCAGAGCTATATAAAAAGTCCGGTTAAAAAAAAGAGGAATCTAAAACTACGGCTAAAAGGGAACTCCTAAGCATGCACCGCCTACACGTTATCTCCACCCATCGGATCTCGAGGCATCATGGTGGATATCTTAAAATCCTCAGGACCTAGTCTCTCGGGATCACCATCCACTGAACCGAACATAGGAGGAGACTGGGGATCGTGAAGAAAACTGGCATCCCATTCTAGAGAGAGGAGCGGCCCAACATTTGGGTTATCAGGCAGGGAATCGAGATCAAACGTAACAGGCTAGTGAAGGCCCTAGGTGGAAGCCCGCACTTCTGCTTGAGGCTGCTCTGCTGCGGCATTCTTCTGCAACAACTCTTGATACTAAGCCTCCAAACTCTGGTGACTAGCCTCCAAACTCTAGTATCGAGCCTCCAAACCCTGATAACGGGTTCCCAACTCCTGGTGACTAACCTCAACGCTATGATAACGAGCATCTAGACCCTGATGGCTAATATCCAGTGACTGAAAGCAACTATCGAGCTCCTAGTAGCATCCCTTGAACTCCTCGCTCCTTGTCGCCATATACTACAATCATAAAACATGTCACGAAAATCACATCCATGTACATAAAAACATGACATTTCATGCATCGCATAGGACAGGTAGAGGAAAACAATGTACCCATGTAATCCCTTCTTGTGAAAGCATCAAGCCCCTCAATGCAAAGGAATGTCGGACCGCCCTATCCATCTCCTCATATATAACTTGTAAAGGAAAGGAGTGAGTAAACAAACTTTAAGACATCCCCAAAGATCACTTGCGATCTAAAACTCATGTGAGTAGTGTCAGATGGATCGTAGGCCAACGTGTGGTAGCTCAGGGGAAGAGGCACCTGCTGCGAGGTCCCCATGGAACCCATCAAGTAGAAAGTGGAGTCAAGGGGAATCGCGAATCTCCCTTCAGCAACGCTCGAGGAAGATGAGCTCGCCCCCGGCCATAGCATTCAAATCAGGCACGCGAACCATCTTTTGGATGAATTCCTACAAAGACAGATAAACAGTCAGAAATAAGATCAACATGGATAAAATAGTTAACAAATTTCATACCCGTCATCCCACACCAGTGACGCTAGCACCCGCACCAGAACCACCACCAACTCGCTGACCCCTAACTCAAGTAAAGGGTCGCGCCTCCTTAAGCTGAGTCAGCGGGTGAAGCGGGAGCATCCTCTCCCAAATGAAGACCTCGTAGTCACCATGCTATTTTGAAAGCCTCATGCCATGCTCCTCGAAGAATAGTTATCGCTCCTTAGGATCAGTGATCACCAAGTTGGCCCAAAATAGTTCGATGGGAGGCGTAGGCTGAATGCGCCTATCAAACACTAGCTTGGTTTGCCAGAACTAGATATGCTCACCCAGGTACCACTCGCGGGTCCTGGGCCCCTCAAGGATGAAGCGATGGTGGACCATATCTCACCGGATCTCTTTCACCATATGATAGCTCTAGAGACCCCGCTATGGGTTGCGCTCCACCTGAAAAGAAAGAACAACACTGTCAAAATAAGTTTAAAGATAAAAAGGTGATCATATCCATCGAAATGAGATCCATCACCTGCTCAAGAGTCAATCTGTAAAGATGCTAATAGTAATCAGCAGAACCCAAAGCATCCCCCTCAAAAGATGAGCAGATCCGGGCCATACACGGAGCACCCTCTAGAGTATTGGTAAACTGCGGGGCGGGGAGGAACCGAAAAAAGAAGGCCAATGCCTACAAAATAAAGGGGTTAATTAAGGTTAATCAATCAAAGCCGACATAGATAAATCACAAAATAAGCAAACAATACCCGAAGAACCATGGGGCAGCAAAGCAGTGCCCGTAAACGACCCCGAACGACTAAGTCATGGGCAAAATAAGTCTGCACCAAGATCGCCCATGGCCAATTAAGGCCACTAACTCCTTCCAAGTCCGCTAGCGGCTCAATCAACCCATAGTTGATCTCGTTGTTCGAGACTGGGAAAAATGTCACACTCAATAAGGTGGCAAAAAATGACCGGACGTATAGAGGAACCTTGGCCTTGGAAAGAGACTGTCGACTTATCCAGTGATCAAATAACACTCTATAACTCAATGCCCGGCCTCTGGGGTCAACACCGAGAAGGTCTCTAAGGCGATGGCAAGCAATGGGAGCCTTGAAGAACCACTCCAAGAAGGCATCAAACCGAATCACAATACTAGTCTAAGATAGACCGATGATAGCCACGACATCAGAGGGAGTGATGGTAACCTCCCCGAATCGAAAGATGGAATGTATGCGAAATGTCACACCACCTCTGAGCAAGCGCAATCACATATGGTAATAATGTGGGTCGTAAGGATAGGGCCAAAGAATCGAAACCGGTGGCCTCAATGGCCTAAACGAGCTCAGGGTGAGAAGAAGCGTGACGATACCACACCTGGATGGTAGAATATCCACTAGTAGGACGAAGTGTGGGAGACTACAAAACAAATCAAATAATATGTTTTTTTTATTAAATGCAAAAACTACGAGAAAAATGCTAAAAATATTTTCTTTCAATTTCTTTTGAATAATTCTGATCTAAAACACATTTGGATTCTAAATCTTGATATTTTCAAATCATTCTTCTTCCTACATTTCTCAAAAATCTTCAAATATTCTCAGGTCTTAAACAAATTTAGAACCCGAGTCTGATTAACTTGTGGACAAATATTTTATTCAAAGATTTTCGGATCCAAAAAATGTTTGGACTCCGAGCTTTAATTATTTTCCAATCTCTTTTTCATTTAAAAAAATAAATAATAAATAAAAAAATATATACAATGATTATGTAGAGGAGCGACTGGGGCCTTGAGAGGCATCGCTGGAAAAATCAGGTGAGCCCTCGAGGTCAAGCCAGGCATCTCTGGCGAGGGACCCGAAGGACCCTCGCCAGAGAGTTTGGTGAGGGTCCTAGGACCCTCACTAGGAAGTTTGACGAGGGTCAAGTCCTTGCCGGATTTTCTTCGTTTATTTTTCGGCGGACCTAAATTTGTCTTTTTTTAATTTTTCTAGGCTAAAATTTCATGACATGGTTCAAGGATCAATTCCAATCTAGTTCCTAAGAAGGATAAAAGAACATTAAAAATTGTAAATAAAAATGTTTTTAGCAAATACCTCGATCCGGGAAAGGTGAAGCTCAGCTGGAAAATCAGGATCTAACATCTCTATGGGGCAAGTAATTGTAAACCCCAGCATAGTATCGCTCGTTGACAAACCGTATGTGGTGTCAATATCGACAGAAAATATGCCAAGATCATCAGTAGGTTGAGGAGTGAGGCTAGAGGTGAAGCGAAGTGCCCTGCCAGCGACCTTCGACAACATGTTTTCTAGAGAGAAGGATGAGTGAGAGTGCTTAGAGAGAGAGAGGAAGATTATGAAAAGTGAAGGAATAAAGAAGGGGGAGCCCTATTTATAAAGAAAATAAGTGGGCCCCACCTATCTATTTTATTATTTTACAATGGGAACCTCCTAACACGACGGAACGATGTACGAGATATTCCCAATATTCCTCAAACTCATTTAGTTCATTTATTCCTCAATGTTTTAATTTTTGATTGAAGGGGCAAAAATTTTTGCTCCGCATAAACTCAATCAAATAATCAAAACATTCATCATGAAATATTTACTAACATTATTTTCTTGATTTGCCACAGAGAACAAGTCAACATCCTACTAAGGAAATGCAAGATCGCCTTTGAAACAAATCCAGGCACCTATTTCCAATCGTTCCAAAAGGCACACGATAATCATAGCCGAAGAAAAACAAATGCCGATAATAATGGGGATGCCGCAGAAAGAAATGGTAGACTCGCCCATAAGGGGCACCAAGTACCTAAAGGATTTCGAAGAAAGAAACGAACAATCATATGAAAACACAATGCCAGAAAGGAAGGCCTAGTACCAATTGGGAACACGAAGTCACCAACGTCACCAGTCATGTATGCTCTATCCCTATGCTCATTTCATTTGATCACACTAGTTGTTCGACCAGCGACGATCACACGAGGGGCAATTGTGAGCACGAGATTTTGTACCAGCTTGCACGTTCAATGATGATGGCTTTCCGGGATTTTATTCTTGAATCACACAATTTTTTAGTATCCAGATGTATCCGAATAGGAATCCTCCTTCTCTAAATTCAAAGGGACATTTTCAATAAAATTATTTAATTTTATTCAGAAATTAATTAAAAAATACAAAAATACATAAAAATAAAATTCAAAAAACAAAAAAACCGAGGGAGACTGAATCCCAGGTCTGAGGCACGCCTCACTGAAAAATGGGCTTTGGTGAGGCGAGCCTCACCAAAACACCTTGGCGAGGCATTCCTCGTCAAAGTCTTTGGCGACCTCACTAAAGACGCGGCGGGGGGCCTCGCCAAACTTTTTTCCAGCGAGACCCTCACCCAAAAAACTTACCTTTTTTAGATTTTCGAGATTTCTCCTATAAATAGTCGAGTCTTTTTCGATAATCTGGACCCTAGAAAAATTTACAGATAAAATATAGCTTTTAGAACCACTTCAATTTCCAATAACTAAATGAGCATTTTTAGACTTTCACAACAACTTTTACCTAAACTAAAGGACGAGGAGGATTTTCAATGGCCGATCGGATATCTTCGAAGTGGATTCATTCCGTAAGGGTAAGCCTCTGAGTTCCTAGAACTGTAATTTCTATGCTTTCGGTGTTCTTCTTCTTCTTCTGATTTCATTTGTGAACCTAGGATTTTTATTGTATTCAAATGTTGTAATTCTTCATCATCTATTTTTCTTTATTAAAGGAGATGTATGTTAGAACACCCCCACGAAGGGAATAAAACATATTCTCAGATAACAGGCCTCACCAATTTACCATGTGAGCAATTTCATTAATTAAAATGAGCAACCAATGTGCTAATAAAATGAACTATTTTATTTAAATAAAAAACACATTATCGTGATTGATTTTTTTAGGCCACACAGGCCTCGCTAAATTCAAAATCGAACATATATGTGATATCCCTTGGGCTAACCTTTGTGGATGCAGGTAGATTAGGATTAGATGTATGTTTAGGATTTTAATTTTCCTTCGAGATTGCAATTTCTTTTTTTTTTTGGGAAATGTAATTAATAGGTTAGTGGGCAGTTGCATCCCCTGATTTTTAGAAGCCTTGTAATCTTTATTTCTCACATTTATTTTTCGCATTTACTTACTACTTTGTGGATGGTTTATTATTTCACCTTGTGGATGGTTTATTATTTTCATCATACGTGAATCATGCATTTAAAATCAATAATAACCTAAGCGTGAATGTGCACAATTAAGAGAATACGGTTTTCTATAGATGTAATATAATGTGATCCAATGAGAAATAAGCAACTTATCCGAAACCCGAATCTGTCTTAGTAGGCCGTCCCCCGGATGTTAAGCCTCACAGGACTCTAATTCCTGGAAAGAGCTAATCCAGGTGGAAACTCCACACTAAGAGATGGAGGATTTTGGTTTGAACTAATCTAAAATTGTGTTCGCCTTCTCTTTCAACCTTTTTCCCGAGTCCCCGACCCGGTGCACCTTTTTCAAACACCTTGGTGGACCGCGCTTATGAAATCATGCGCTCTTGGCCCACCGCTCTGTATCACCCGCTCACAACTAGAACTAAGTCCATACATCTTTTCTGGTGAATTGGTCAAGTTCTTCTTGCATTGCCATCATCCAACTTTCATTATGCTCAGCGTCTTCAAATTTCTTTGGTTTAATGATTGAGACAAATGCAGGATGACTTGTCACTCTGTTGAGTTATCCTCCGATGAGTAAAAGATTATGAGGTGCATCAAGAATCAATCTTTTTGGATGATCTTTCTTGGTATTTGTTTCTTTATGAAGGTCATGATGAGAGACATCTTCCTTTGCTTCTGGAGCTTACTCTTCATCTCCTTGATTTGAGAAATTTAGCTCAGATGGTTCATTATTTGTTGAGGATTCTCTCTATTCTGGGTCAGAGGATGGTTTATGTGAGATAATTCTCCATCTTCCTTTGAGCCATTTCTTCTACCTGTATGATTAGTCTCAACAAAATTTACATGTACTGACTCTTCAAGAGAGGCTGTTCTTTTGACAAAGACTCTGTACGCTTTACTATGTGTTGAGTAGCCAAGAAATATTGCCTCATCAAATTTAGGATCAAATTTTCCTAGTTATTCTTTATTTTTCAATACAAAACACTTGCATCCAAAGGCTTTAAAATACCCAATCTTGGGCTTTCTTCCTTTCCAGATTTCATAGGGAGTCTTGTCAATTACTGACCTTATATTGACTCTGTTAGTATGTAGCATGTAGTGTTTACAGCTTCTAACCAAAAATATTTAGGTAGCTTATTATCACTAAGCATGGATCTAGCCATTTCAACTATAGTGTGAGGAGCTAGAAAAGTTGTGCTCAATGCCTCTGGCATCACAGAATCTAGCAAATAGCTTATTTTTTAATTCTTTACCATGATCACTTCTTATTTTAGAGAGTAAAACATTTTGATCAACTTCTTTTCTATTGCACAGTTTGGAGAATCTTTCATAGGCTTCATCTTTACTACTAAGCAAGACAACCCATGTATACCTGGAATAGTCATCTACTATTATCATGGTATATCTGTGTCCACCCATGCTCACAGGTTATACAGGGCCAAAAAGATCTATATGAACAAGTTCTAAAATTCTTTTTGTAGAAAACTCACATTTAGTTTTAAAACTCGTTTTAAATTATTTTTCATATTGACATGCATTACATAGATAATCCTTTTTCAAAGTTTAGGCTTGGCAGACCCTCGACAAGTTTTTGTTTAGAAAATTTTGTCAAAAGATTCATGTTCGCATGACCCAATCTTCTGTGCCATAGCCAGGATACCTCTTCTTTGGACATTAAACAGATTTCTCTCTTCGATTCATCATTTAAGTTTATTATAAACTCATTATTTTTTCTAGGAGAATAAAGAAGAGTTTGATTTTTCTTAGAGTCCATGATGGAGCATCCTTTTGAGTCAAAGATCACTTTTCTTCCTTGATCACACAGTTGAGTGACACTTAGAAGATTTAACTTCAATCTATTGACTAAAGAGAATTCTTCTATCTTTATTTCAGATCCAATGGTTCCTTTTCCAATGATATTTCCTTTCTCGTTATCCCCAAAGCTTACATTTCCATATTTTTTGCATTCTAGTGAGATGAATGAGCTTTCATCTCCAATAATATGTCTTGAGTAGCCATTGTCTACATACCAAATTTGTTGACCTTCTATGGATGTAAGACTTACCTGCAAAAGGAAACGGTTAGAATCTTCGAACCCAGTTTCCCTTGGGTTCGGGGGCATTATATACTAAATCAAGCCATGTATATATATCATTGTATCCATTTTTATGCCTGCATGTAGCAATTATGTGGTAATTCTTTCCACAGAAAATGTAATGAGGTTTAACTCTTTGCTTTGACTTAGCCTTAGGAGATGGACAAAGGTTAAATGGTTTCTAAACTGCCTCTGAGGTTGACTTCTTCTTTTGATGAGAAGATTTATTTGAGTTATGTTCAGGCCTCCTTCTCTGTTATGAGATTTACTGATGCCATGACTGAACTGGTATAGTGTTGAGAGATCCATGGTTTTGAAGTTGAAGCTTAACCTTGATAATGCTTCTAATGTAGATTTTTCTTTTGAGGAAGGTTCATCTCCTGAGGTTGATCCTTCTTTTGAGAATCCACTTTGCTGGGTAGAGTGATCTTTCTTGACAGATGACCTTTAAGCATCATGATTCTTCTCCTGAGATCTGTTGCATTTACTCCCTCCAGAACCAGATCTTTCTTATTCTTTTCGACCTCTGCTTCCAGTTTTCCTTGTCTTTTGTAGATTGCTTTGGCTATGTTAACTCTAGTTTTATAATGAATACAGAGTCTTTAAAGTCTTCTTCCAGAAGCTTCATGTATTTCTTGTTCTATTTCACTTGTTTATAAATCTATGCAAGTACTTGCGTAATTTCATAAGGAATTTTAAATTTACAGTTTACCTCATAATTCTGATATGATTTGTCTTTGGAGGATTGATTTGATGAAGAAATTCTTTCTGTGCTGCCGTGCCATGATTTTACTGTTAGACTCATATCATCAACTGCCATAAAGCATATCTTTGCAGTTTCTTCTTCATTTCTAGATGATTCAGAGACACTTTCATTATCACTATCACTCAAAGTTGCCACCATAGCCTTCTTTCCCTTTTCCTTCCTTAGCTTAGGATATCTAGACTTGATATGTCCTTCTTGATGGTATTCAAAATAAGTAATGGTCTTTAGATTCTCTCCTTCAGATTTTACTTCAAATCCTCTAAATTTGTTCTTTGAGAATTCTTTCTTCTGAAGATCTGACTTCTGAGGAAGGATTCCTTTCTTCTAGTATTTCTGAGAGAACCTTGAATTTCTTTTCATAAACTTTCTGAATTTTTTGGCTAGCATCACCATTTCCCCATCATCCTCAGAAGAGTTATCTTCTACAACTTTTGCTTTAAGGATGATTGCTTTCTTTCCTTTAGCTTTAGCCTTGTCCTTTTTCTGAAAATTCTACATAGAAATTTCATGAGTAATTAGAGATCTAATTAACTCATCATACCAGCAAGTAGTGAGATCTTGAGCCTCTTCTGTTGCAGTCTTTTTAGCCTACCACTTCTCTATCAGGCTTTTGAGGACTTTCTTCACTTGTTCCTCTTCTGAGAAGCTTTTTCCTAATCATTTGAGTTTGTCGATAATGTTGGTGAATCTAGCATTCATGCTAGATATAGATTCATTCTCCTTCATTTCAAATAGCTCAGACAGTCGCATATTTTGATTTATCTTTGATTCTTTGACCTTGTCAGTTTCTTCGTAGGTGGCTTCCAATTTCTTCCAAATTTCTCTAGCGCTTTCGCAACCTGTAATTTTATTATATTCTGCAACATCTAAAGCACAATGAAGATAATTTATAGCTGCAACATTGCTATGAAGTTTCTTCATATCAGCATCATTATACTCACTTTTAGACCTAGGAGAAGTAACTCCATCCTTTGTGATAGTGGGAATGTAAGGTCCATTTGCTATAGCTAGCCAGGCATACATGTCCTGAGACTGAATGAAGTTCTTCATTCTATTATTCCAGATTGTATAATTCTATCCGAATAATAGAGGAGGTGTAGACACAAATAATCCTTCAGGAAGAATATGTGTGGTCATGTTACCGGGTAGATGTTTTAAACTATTTTCACCCATGTTGATCGTTTACTCAAGATGTGTTAATTCTTTTATTGAGTTCTACTCTGATACCAATTACTAGACCTAGTAGGGTGTAAAATAAAATAAAGGGGGGGGGGTGAATGACTCTTTTTCAAGTTCAAGAATTTCTTCAAAAGATAAGCAAAACTAGCTTCTGAAGATGCTTTTGAGTAATAACTTTTTAATCAGTATCCCATTTTAAGGCCTTAATCTATTAATTACACTTAAACGTTGAAAGTAATATAAAGTTCAAAAAGTGCAAACAACAATTTTTATCCTAGTTCAGCCTCTGCCTAATCGAATCCTTGGAATCTCTTGTCCAAGATTTAATTCACTATGTGCTCTTCTTTTGGTGAATAGAAAACCTTTTATAGAGCTGGTTGAGGTACCCTCCAACAACTTTCATACTCTAATGAGCTTTAGTTTTTTCCTAATCTTTACTTCTCATCACTAGCTCTTTGATGTTCTTTCCTGAATAATTAGTCAATTTCATAACATCAAAGAGTACCTGAGCTAACTCTTATAAGGACAAAGGGATTTCAAAATGTATCTCAGTTTGAGGGGTTTTCCCTTTGTTGTGCTCAGCTTCAGAGATAACAGTAGTTTAACTTATATTTGAAGTAGATGTTGAGCCTTCACCCCTTTCATTCTCAATCGCCATCAATCATAGGTTAATGCAATCTGTTGCTTCTTTATCAAACGATAATCTAAATCACTCCAAGTGGTAGCAAGTGCCTCATTCTTCTTTGCAAACCTCTTCTTGTATCTGTCCTTCTTGGCCTTTGGATAGCTAAACTAGATATGGCCTTTTTCTCCAAAGCCAAAACACTTTATGTCTTTGCTGTGTTCCTTCTTATGTCATTCCTCAGCTCCTCGCCGGTGCTGAGATGACTTGATTTTAGCGAGAAACTTCTTCTTGTTAAACTTCCCATCCTTCTTCATGAAGCGTTTGAAATGCATGGTTAGCAAGGGCCATTTACTCATCAAAATCGCAACTGGTGGGTTTATTAGACAAATATGCTTTCAAGATAATGGCTTTTCCCTCTCTTTCCTTACCTTTACTCCTTTTGGAGTCATTAGTATATTTCTTTAGACACATTTCCTGAGTTAGCAAGGTGCCTATCAACTCATCATAGCTATTAGACATGTGTATGCCTTAGAGGTAATTAGAGCTATATATCTTAATTAGTTATAATGTACAAACAGTTTCAGATTATTATTAATAATAATTAAGGCATTTATATTGTTTATCAACGCTTTTAATTTATTTATGTATCTTGCTAGTATCATATGTATAGTATTATATATATGTGCATTAATAAGACAGTCCATGACTACTTCATAACGTAAAAGTGTGAGGACATAGTGGGAGCTATGTGGTGTGAGAACTGCACATACGTGTTACTATGAATAGTCAAAATATCCCTAGGCATAGTTTCATTGAGAGTGGACATCAATGAAGCGGACAGAGTAGTAAGTGTAGGCTTACTCCTTGGATTTGATCCAAGCAGTCGATCTCACGAGCTGAAGGTGGTACCTTGAGTTAACACATGAATTTATTCGGGTAATACATTGGAGACCTCTATAAGACAGACATTCGAAACTAACTATATCCATGTGTTAGTGTAATGTCTTATTGCAGTAGCAGTACAAGTACCCTCAAACCTAAGATACTGGTTACCTTATGTTGGAGTTGCTATACTTTGGGTCCTACTTATTCATACCCTGGTGATTAGGATGACACGGGTGATGATAAGTGTATATTTACACTTATAATCATGATATTTTCAATCATAAAACACTATGGTTTAAGTCATTTCATACTTTATATAAAATATTTCACGTGGTATGTAGTTATTTTTTATGCAAATGCAGAAACTAGGTAAATCTTGGGAGTAAAATTATCAAAAGTGGAGTTCTATGGAAAAAGAGTGAAAAAAGCATAAAAAGATTCATGGAACACAAAGATTTGGCTTAGGATCAAAGTTGTCAAAGATCGGCAAAGTTGCAAAGAAGAATCATGAAGAAATAGCATTTCACAATCGTGACATCTATTCGTGGTAGCGACTTGTCACTCTTCATAAGCAGATAACTACCAATCAATGTTCACGATCGTGACATGAGATTTGTGGTCACGACTTGTGACGGTTAATGGTTATCTCTTATCAACTACTAATCGCTAGATAACAACAAATCAACCACCATCAACTACCAACCGAAAAGACACCTTTTGGAAGTCAACCAATCATGAAAAGGTGCCTTTCCATTGTGGATGAGGATGAATCTTTGTTTCCAATCAAAATGAAGTGATGCAACTCTTCGCCAATGGACACAACACTTCATTTGGATATACGCAACCCTTCATACTCTATAAATAGAGCTCAAAACCCACCAATTTTCATGGGTATGGCATATGGGATTATAGGCGTTGTATGTGGTATATAGTGTATACGTGCATACTTAGTTTTAGAGAGAAAATCGTGTAGATTTCGCTTCTTTCTAAGTTAGCGAGAAAATGTATAAGTGATTCGAACCTTATTTCGACCACTAGATTTCTCTACATATTCAAGCGATTATTGTATAAGTGTAATTACAAATCACTTATCAATAAAAGTTTTTGTTCTTCAATATTCGTTTATTCAATATTCACAAGGAATAGCATCCTGGAGGAGGTTCTGTATGGGCAGAGACCGAATTCAAAGCAGACGTAGGAATTGCGGGAATTGATGACTCCCATTAAAGAGTGGATACAATTTGATCAACTTTAGCTTTCACTTGCATACCTTACAACTTTGTTTTGTTTTCTACTTATACTTTCTATTTCGAAGTTTATGATATGTCTATGTGTCATATTGTGTATTTTATGTTGAGTCTTTTATATTAATAAAGTTATATGCTTTTGAGTTAACTTTAAGAGTGATTTCGGGTTTAACAAGATTGTGTATAATCACTAGATTTTTTATTATAACGCTGTTTAGTGAGCCAACATTTTTGGAATGGTAACTTGCTAAATATGGCTATGTGAGAGCAACCCGTACTAAGCATAGTATTAGTGTTATCCAAGATTATTTATTCGTCTTAATTTGTTTGCACTAGACTTAGAAAAGTCATTTCATGTGTTGCTCTGCTTGAATAATTAAATATCTGAGTGTCTAGAACCGAATCTGTTAAAGTAGTCTGGTGTATGTAATATCTTAGATGATTTTGCATGTTTTCTTTGCTATACTTGTTCGTAGGGATAATTTATACCAATTTCTTCTACTCTAATCTATTTATACATTTATCTATTTATTTACCATCATATCCCAACAAACCCATCAACAATAAAATTATCTATTTTATTTTCTTTGTTCCGTTACTCTAGTTGATCTTTAGAGCTGGTTCCTTCCTTGTGGGTTCGATATCTTTTAAAATTACATCGCAACTGTATACTTGCAGTTATCATCATTTTTCTATTTGATAAGTGGTATTGACAACACCTGTACTTTAATGCCAAAGTTGTGCGAACAAGTTATTAAACTTATCAGTAGAAAAGTGGCGAACATGTTTTTAGCATCATTACCGGGGAAGGCAAGTGCGTTCTAGAAATCAAATTACCGGAGAACGGGCAATTATATTTGTATTATATTTCAATTAGATTTATTTTTAATTTTGTTTTTAGTTTTTCGTGTTTATATATTGTTATTAACATATTTTTCTTGCTTATTCATTGAGTTTTCTTTCTAGCGTGTGCATGCCAAGTATGCGTAGTTCGCGAGAAAGTTTGGCGTCTTTCGAATCAGAAATAGAACGATTTGGTAGGTTAAGGAAAGGGAAAAATAAGAGACAAAGAAGAAAGATGGTTGAAGTAGACCCACCACCAATTGAGGATTAACCTCAACCAAGACTCATGGATTATGTCATTCCAGCCATCAATGGTAACAATCAAGGAATTGCTAGACCACCAGCAAATCAATTTGAAATCAAGCTAGCTTTACTTCAAATGATTAGCAATAATGTGCAATACTATGGTCTACCCAATGAAAATCCGAATACTCACATTGCAAATTTTTTAGAAGTTTGTAATACTTTCAAAATGCCCAATGTCCTTGATGAAGTAGTTAAAATTTGCTTATTCCCATTTACACTCTGTGATAAATCAAAAGTTTTGTTGAATTCATTACCCTTATATTCAATCACTACTTGGAACCAATTAGCCAAAGCCTTTCTGACTAAATATTTTCCTTTAGCCAAAACCGCAAGACTCATTAAAGAAATCACTTCCTTTACTTAGAAGGATAGTGAATCCTTGTACGAAGCCTGGGAACATTATAAGGAACTTCAGCGAGTTTGTCCTCATCATGGTTTACCCTAAAATGTGATTTTGCAAAATTTCTACAATAGAATAAATCATGCTACAAAAGGAGCGATTGATGCTATGGCTGCGGGCTCTAGTATGAAGAAAACTAGTCAAGAAGCTTTTGATCTTTTGGAAGATATGGCAAATAACAATAGTATGTGGCTAGTGGAGAGAGCACAAGTAAGTTTTATTAATCCTACCCATTCGCATGCTGCATCTACATCTTCTAGTTCAGTTAAAAAGGTCAATGAATTAGACTCTATTTCTATTATGCAAGCACAAATATTTGCTTTATCTAATAAGATAGATAATATGCATATAAATAAGAGTAACCCTTTGACATGTGAAAATTGTGGTCAAATTGGATACACTACTTTTGAGTGTAACTTTAACCCATGTGTAGGGGAGCAATTAAGTTATGTTCAAAGTCAAGGGAATTCTTATGGTAATAATGGAAATAATTATAGGAGTTCTAATTGGAAGTATGGTGATAATCAACAAAAAAATTATCAGAGTA
>CATIWQ010172350.1:0-16001 GCA_949673415.1 Euphorbia schlechtendalii | reverse complement strand
TATCTAAACATGTAAGATAATTAATTACACCTAATTAGCTTATTTAAGTTCAGAAATACTTTGAAGAGCAGGCTTCCCAAGACCAATGAGAGTGATACAAATCAGATTAGTATATAAATTTACAATTGCATACAGCCTAATGAAATCCTATACAGTCTAATGAAATCCTCACATCAATTACAAAACAAAAATTGCATAATCCTTCTACAAATTAACAACAAAAACAAACACAAAAAGACAAAACGAAAAAGAGACAAAACGAAATCTATCAGCAACAATAGGATTTCAACTCCATAGATCCTCATTCTCAATTGAAAAAAAAACTGGTCGAAAGCTAGAAAATTGGAATTGTGCAGAGAATTTAAGAATTGCAGAGAGCAGAAACTTGAAGAAACTTCGATTTAGAGAAAATCGAGAATAATCGAAACAAGGAAGAGAGATTTTGATGGAGAGAAACGCGCGATGCAAAAAGAGGAAGCAACTAAAGCTTGATAAAACAGTGTATATATAGAACGTATAGAGTGAAAACTGAAACTTAAAATTGGTTATAGAATGCAAAGGATAAGTTGGAACATATTTTTGTAAATAAATTTCACAAACCCTACATTTTTTACAATTTCCCAATTAAATAGGTCATTTTAACACCTCAAACATTAAAAATAAACTGGAATTATAAAGCATATGAACCAAGAAGAACTTTAGGCTCATATATTACTAACAATAATGCTTATCTTTTTTTCTCAATTTTCCTTTTTAATATGACATCCTTATACTGTTAGTTGTGCTCGTGCAAGGTTTGACTTTGTACCATTAATTTTTAGTACCAGAATTAAGTGAAAGGAAAATATATCGTGGGAAGTGTCTTGACCTAGTGGTTAGATTATAAATGTGATTTTAGAGATTACAAGTTCAAGTTTACATTTGGATGGGTGGGGGGAGGTGAGTTTTTTTCTTTATTATCAAAGAAAAATTAAAAAACAAAAGTAAAGGAATTAAGTCTATTCAAAATTCAATGGTCTAAATAATTCATTTTATTAATTTAAAATGTATAAAGGTTACCAGTTGATAATTCGCCGTGTATAACCTCAAAGTATGTAGAGGATGGATAAAAACTATGAAATAGAGATCAATCTTAACTTTTAGCCACAAAACGAGAGTCAAAATATCAGAATCAAAAAGTTCTTATGAAAATTTTATTGCTGTTCTTGATGAACAAATAAAAGAAGATGTGTCATTAAACCCGTGTATTCGAACCATCTTGTATGCAATAAATGTTTAATCGATGAATTGATGGATGAACAAATTGAAAACAATTTACTAAGAATGGAGAAAAGAATGTTTCCGAGCGAGACAGATGGAAACATATACACGTGGATGGATTTCCGTCAAATTAAATCCTGTAACATCCAAACAAACGGAAAAAATCTGCTATCCCCATTTCTGTGTCCCCTTTAGTGTACCCCATTCAAAATTTGACAAGTGTAAGATATAAAGGAAAGAGAATCCCACTAACAAGAAAGAGAAAATTAAAGTGAATAAAATAATTTCAAATATTTACACTTGTCAAATTTTAAATGGAGTACATTGAAGGGAACGGGTACAGCAGATTTTTTTCCACAAATAAATGCTTAATTATAGTTACTCCCTACATCACAATAATGCCTATATATTCGAATACAGAGACACAAAGGCAGAACATTCTTAACAGCAAAAACAGAAATGAGTCGTCAATATATTGGTCCCCAAATTCCAATAATAATCCTCCTTCTGATGGTCACAAATGCTGCATACAGCAGAAAAAACATGCAAGAAATTCGTTGACTACAAATTCTGCATCGGTATTCTTAGGAGCGACAAGGGTAGTTACAATGCCGACAGCAGCAAATTAGCAACAATTGCTACGACGGTTGCTAGTAATCAGGCAAGACAGACATTAAAGAATATATCTGAAATTACCCCTGGAATTAAAGATCAAACAGAAAGGATACGGATCGGAGTGTGCAAAGTGGATTATGAATATGCATCTAAGTTGTTGAGTGTGCAAAGTGGATTATGAATATGCATCTATGTTGGCTGGAACAGAGAATATAATAAACAAATATAATAAATTGCAGTAGAGAAAGAAAGTATTGAATTGAAAATTGCATGAATTTAATTTATTGGCCTTTAAATAGGCTTGATATGATAACAAACTAACTAAACAAAAGGAGAAAATAATGTGACACTAAAAACAGACCAGGCTGGATTCCCTCGGGAAGATTTACTAGTTTTCATGTCTCCTTCTTTTGGATTGCTATAATTTATTCGTTCATCGCCTTTTGCCATTCCTCTTTTTGAACTGCTTCTTCTAAGGAAAGTGGATCAGCAACAAACAAAGCTTGTGTATCTGCATAAATCTCAACCAAAGAGCGAAATTTTCTTGGTGAAATTTCATCTTGACCGCTGGAAGTTGATGAATTTGGAAGAGTGGGTTGTTGTACTTCAAATTGTGGAGTTGGATCTTCAAATTGAATATCGTTTAACTGAACATCAACTGCATTCTTGTGCCAACACCTGCTTGCTTCCTCATAAAAAATAACGTTCCTACCGATGATAACTTTCTCTCCAATTGGGTTATACAATTTGTAAAGAGTAACCAACAAATATGCATTTTGTTGATTTCTCGTCAAGTATACTATGATTACGTGAATCACTTACAAAATACCAATACAACCAAAAACTTTTAAATGGCTCACCCAAGATTTTGTTATGTGCAAAGCTTCATACTGCATCTTGTTCCAAACGGCCTTTGTTGGATATAAATTTAACAAGACCTCTGCCCAGAAATGATCAGGATGCTCTTTCTCTTTCTACAAGCTTCTTGCCATCTCTCAACCATATGATTTTTCCGCTCAGCAATGCCATTTTATTCCAAAGTGTAATTCTCTATGCAATCTTCATCATCTTCACATAATTGATTAAATGCATTTGACTTAATTTATCCTCCTCTATCAATTTGCAACGTCTTGATATAGGACCCGTTTTTCTTCTCAACCGATGCCTTGAATTTCTTGAAGAATTTAAAAGTTTTTGACTTGTTTTGTAGGAAGTACACCCAATGCAATAGTCATCTATAAATAACATTAAATATCTACAACCATTAAGTGATGAGCTTTTCATAGGACCAACCAAGAAGCATGTACCAATTCAAGACAATTAACAGCTCTTTTGACCTTCTCACAGGAAATGATTTTTTACGTTGTTTCCCATATATGCATCCTTCACAAACACCCATAAAATCAATCTTAGGCAACCCAAAAACCATTTCCTTTTGACTCAACAATTTTTTACCATTTATATTCAAGTGCCCATAACGTAAATGTCATAGTTTCGACTCACTAACTTCTATGACAACTAGTGCATGATTTGCAACATTGGAACTCTCAAGTGGAAACAATTTATTTAGTGTAATGCGAACATTAACTATGAACTGATCATATTTCTTGTCTCTAATCATACAAGATGCATCATCAAACAAAACAAAATACCAACTAGCTATGTGTTGTCCAACACTTAGCAATTCTGAGATAAAGTAGGAGTGAAATAGACATTGTAAAGGAACTTTATGTTACTGTTACCACTGTTAACTGCTACAATGTCTTTTCCTTTTCCTTTTACTTGCATTTGCTTGTCATCTCCGAGCCTCGCTTTCAATTCATAAGACTCATCAAGCTCCTTAAACAGTGATTTTATTTCCTTCATGTGATTTGAGCAGCCGATGTTGAGAAACCAAATGTTATTTGCAACAATTGCACCATCATGATAGGCCATAAAAAACTTCAGCTCCTGTTATTCTTGTTCCGCATAACTAGCTTGCTTTTCCCTTTTCCAACAATAAGCCTTCAAATGCCCAAATTGATTGCAACGGTAACATTGGACACCACTTTTATAGCTTCCAGATTGCCTTTCATTCTGTTGCATATCTCCTCGTCCTAGAATGAGTAAGTAACCAAGTCCTTTGACTCTTCGATAGCAACTACGAATGATCAAACTTTGGAGGTAAGCAACTCGGGTGAAAAATCTTGTACCAATTCTCATGCGTTCATATGAAAGGTTTCGATATCTCGACGGAGAGACTGAAGTTTCACTTTAATCACTTTCGAGGAGCCTCAGAATGATGTTTGCAAATTCGTCCAAGCTTCTTAAGTCGTAGTTGCTGCTACAATTTTCGAGAAAATCAGCTCATGAACAGCTTGCTAGATGAAGAACAATGCTTTTGCATCTCTCTTCGTAACCTAGGGTACAACAGATCATGCAGAACTTTGAATAAGTCAACGTTCAACATTCTAATCATTGATTTTGACCAACCACATATATCTAAAACAAGAATGCTTCCGAGTTAAACGGAGACAAGTGCATGTAGGTGGAATCCTATTAATGCCTATATAGTCCAAAAATAGTCAATTTCTAAATCATAGTAATGCCTATATATGTATTCAATTACTGCCACAAAGGCAAATCATTCTTTAAAGCATAGAAAGAAATGATCAGCCGTGGTCTTGTTCGTCCCCAAATTCCATTAATAACCATCCTTCTGATGGTCACAAATGCTGATGAAGCTTTAGTAGAAAAAACATGCAGGAAATCTCAAGACTACAAATTCTGCATTGGTACTTTTAGGAACGACTGGCGTAACTACGGTGTAGATGCTGGTAAATTAGCGGCGATTGCGTCGATAATTACTAATGATCGGGTGCGACAGACAACTGAAAAAATACCTAACATTGCTCGTGAAATTACAGATCCTACAGAAAAGATACGAATAGGAGTGTGCAAAGTTGATTATGAAGAAGCGTTGAAAATGTTCGCTCAAGTAGTAGAATTTTCAGGTAAGAGATCTTATTGGGAAATGCTTGATCGTGTTCGAAATGGAACTAATGCTGTTATTGACTGTGAGAGCGTTTACAGAAGGTATTCACCTATTACTGTTTGTCCTGTTACTGCTGATAATCACGATTTGTTTAAATTGTCGGAGATTATTATTATTATCGTCGAAGGGATTCTTCATCCCTGAATAATAATTACATGTAACCATATCATGATTACAGATTTCAATTCTTTTCTTTCTGTTTACTCATGTTTTTGGTTCCCATTTGAACGATTTCACGCATAAAAACTCAGATTTACGATATTAATTAAAGCATTTATTGGTTTTCGGATTTATCCATCTATTAATCTTAGAAAGAATACTCCCAACGCCGTCTTGAAAATTTTCGGGACCCTGAGCAAAAAATAAAATATCCTTCTAAAAAATCAAGTTTTTTTTATTGATATATACATATTTCAATTAAACAACGTACATATATGCAATAAAAATTATTGAACTTAGACAAGTAATTCATTAAAGTTACAACTTACAATGTTATCAACAAAAAAATTTATTTCAATTAAACATTCACAAAAAAAACTAAAATATCATTCTTGTTTTTATCGAGTTTGAGAGATATAAGAATACAATGATCTTAAAAAAATAAGAATACAATGAATTATAAACTTGTTTGACAAAATGGCTATAATAAAAATATGATATCTTAAATCGATTTTTAAAATCATGTATTTAATTATTATTATCAGATTAATGATTATATAAAAAAAAATATGGAAGTATTTAGAATTGATTGACAATGAGTCTAAGATGATTATTATGATATGATATCATAAAAATAAGATAATGATAACATTTATAAATATATGCACCGTACTTTGTATTGATTTGATAAATAATTATAGTATCTGGGTTGACGCCCTAATTTATAATTAATAATTGGATATGGAGTAATAGAAAATATAATAATCCCCAATTTTAAGTAAATTAAAATGTATATTATTAAATTAAAGAATTTAAAGGACTAAAAAAGAAATAGAAAACGAATAAAAATTAAGGTTAAAATGAAAAGGTAAAAAATGAGTAAGATAAATGGTTAAACAAAACAAAAAATGAAACGATAATAGAGATGAAGGGTTAAAAATAAAAGGGGAAAGCTAAAGAATTACACTTACTCCCAGTCAGAAGCAAAACAAAAGGTGGCTCAAACCGTTACAGCAAAGGTCAAATACATCATCGCTTTTTAAACTTGGTATAAAAAATCAGATCCCAACCCTAACTTACAAAAGTTTCATATACTTCCTCAAGTTGGTAAAAATGAACCAATTAACCCCCCTTGCACCTGATGTGGTATTTATTGACTAGTCAAGCACGTTTAAGCATCTTGAACCAATAAAAATAAAATAAATATCATGACTTTTGTTTCTCTCTCCTCCGTTTGTTTCCTCTATGAACTAAACATAAACTAGTTCATGAAAATCACTTTCACTCTAAAAAATCAAATCATGATTAGCAGCTTCAAATGAGAATTGAAAGCCTTCGTTTTCTTTCAAATGAAACCCACTTTTCATTCTAAAAAACAAAATAGCATTCACTGTCTCTGCAACAACCATTGGTATTTCACCCATTGATGCCTTCGACATCGATATTAGCTCTGAAACAGCCAACCCAGTTAGACCTAATCTGATCGAAATCCCCCTTGTTTTCATCATCCAGTTCATGATTCAGTGATGCCTGTAAGATGCTGAACAAACCTTTAAATCTTGATGCATGTAATGTGTTCGATGCTTTGTCTCAGAGAAATTGTCTTCTAAATCTCAAATTTGTCTTCAAATAATTAGCCATGAAAAGTGAAGCTTTGAGAGAGTGAACGAGGAACTAAAATAAGATGAATGATTTTGTGATTGGACTTTCAAATTCTATTTTGAATTTGATATATATGAAGAATCGGAGAAGATTAAGTAAAAAATAGGAATTCAGATTTATTAACAAAGAAAAGCCAGGTGTTAAGGTTTTGTAGGTTTGACTTTTCAAAATGGATTATGTTGAGCAAGTTTAGTAAACGCTCCATGGAGTGACGGGTGGAGTGGGCTTGAGGGGGCTATTTGGTTCGTTTTTGCCAACTTGAAGGTGGTAACCGGAGCTTTTGTAAGTTGGAGGTGGCATCCGATTTTTTATGCCAAGTTTAGGGGGGTAATGATGTATCTGGTAATAATAATGTTCAAGCTTTTGTTATAAATAATTATATATTATGTTACTCTTTTATTCGCCAAAACCCGAAATTTGAGACCCCGTAGCTTTAGGGATCCTGAGCGGTCGCTCACGGTGCTCCTGCTATTCAGCCGGCCCTGAATACACCACAAATGCTGTGATCTTTCTTAAACGTGAGGCTTATTTGAAACATCTCCATTACTGCTATTGTTTCTATGCCCATTGGCGGATTGGATGAAAGAAGAAGCATTTGCGGCAAATATTTCGTACGTATTTAGCGACAAAGCTCGTCCAAATCAATATTCAGTTCACATTTTGGACGGATTTCAGAAGGGGAACTTATGTTTTTTTCCCATTTCAGTCGGATTTGTTGTCAAATAAAGAAGATTCATGATATTAGGAATATGTCCAAATTAAGCAAATATATTTGTTAACTAAACCAACTGAGCATTATTTTCCATATTCACGCAAACATGGTTTTAAAACGATTAGTTTTGGAGTACGTAACAATATTAATGTCCTCACAGATTAAGGTTTTAGAATTATAAAGCTAGAGAATCTAGAGGTGGAGTCCTAATGTATGCAAAAAAATAAGTGATCACTTAAAGTCGTTTTATCACTCTCAAACTGACTAACCAAACATACTTACAGGAGAATATATTATTTTGGCCAATATTGTGAGAATAGAACTTACAACGGCCAATTCATCAATCTTTGCAATTTAATTTGATTAACGAGTTTGAGGCAGTGTTTAAAAATCAATGAGTTTGAGGCAGTGTTTAAAAATCAGTGTAGGCTGAATTTTCAAGAACACTATCCCGATTTTCTATAGTTGCACGGTGTTAAGCAGATTGACAGATTAGGTGGCCAAGACAAGCTCTAAACGGTGGTTTGTTTGGTAATTAAAAAATCAAAGGTTGTGTTTCACATATCAGCACCTATGCGACATTTTTAAGAACCTGAGAATATTCATAAAAAAAAGTAAACTTTTACTTATATCAAAATATAAGAAAACAATTATAATTTACTTTAAAAAAATTTAATATGATTGATATTAGAATATTTATTGTTTATGAAATACTTTTTGAAAGCTTGCCACTACTCCACAAGCTTTGTAAAACATTAGTTAAAGGCGGAAAAAAAACTACTTTTTAAATAACTCGTCCCATATATATTACAGAACTTAAAAATCAAGACATCAGTTCCAAAAGACAGATTATTTAACTAAAACGATTAATATTCTGCATTACTACATTATTAGCTTATCATAAAATTTTATAAATTGTCCAAAAAATACATGGACTAAATCGACAATATTGAAGTACTAATGTCCTGATCATCTTGTACATCTATCATGTAGAAATTATGAGGGAAAAACAAAATCCAACCTTACAGTCATGGCGACTTTAGAGTTAGCTCCTCCTCGAAATTGCCTAATTTTTGTTCATTCCTCTTCACCGAGACAGATGAATGAATGAATGTGCATTCACAATCTCGGTTTGATTATCAGTTTCAGGTGTAAAAACCACATCACATAAGGCACAAATAATTTCATTATCTGACCTAAAACGAGAGACAAGAAAAGCCGTGAGTTTAGGAATATTCAGTAAAGCTCCAGAAAGACAACCCGGTAAATAAAATGTTGTAAAATTCTCAAGTAGGCAGGATTAAATGTGGAATCATTGTCTGTTGTGGTGCATTAACAAGTAATCATGAACAAGTGTTAAACAACAAAAACAAAATGATTAAGAAAGACTAATAACCCTCAGGCCTCACCTATTATTAACTTATCGACTTAAATCCAAAACAAATTGCAGTTCTACAATTTATCAACTTAAAAAAGTAAAGCCAGCAAGGTACCTCAAAACTTCAACTCAGTTCACCAGTAATCACGGCAAGAGCAAACCCCATCTTTGAAATGGTGGAACCTCTTAGCATCTCGCATTATGAGTTCCCTCCCAACAATCTTGGAAATGATCTTGAGCGCATTATGACAATCACCGCAAACTCGGAGATTCTTGATCACCCTAATAGGGGCCCTAGCAGGAGATGTAAGAAAACCATAAGCAGCTGCAAGCCTCTCACTATGTGCAAGAAGAGCATCCTCCTTACCCTCCTGATCTATGTCGTGCAACACAAATCTCGTCTCTGCGATATAACCTTCATCTTTCATCTGTGTCCTCAGACCCCTTAGCAACGCATAGATCCTAACAGTTTCGGGATGTGATGTATCCCCCGCTCGATATTCGTGTGTCCCGCTCCTAACTTCTAAAGGGTTTTGAATTCCCGTGTTTTTCTTCTCTTTCATTTTTGCCAAGTCCGAATCTTTTACTGGAACAAGCCCTGCTTTTGACTTTTCATTGAGCCGAGAGGGGTCAGAGGCCTCGACAAGCTCAGCGCAGCGATCTCCAAGCTCTTTGTTCCCGTGAATTCGGCTGAGATTCATCATGGTTTCCCATATCTCTATGCTTGGCTCAATTGGCATCTTCTCGATGAATTCGAGAGCTTCATCCAAGCATCCGGTACTTCCCAGCATATCCACGACACTTAAGTAATGCTCCATTGATGGGACAATGTTGTATTGTTTCGTCATGGATTCAAAGTGAAGCATTCCTTCATCAACATCTCCAACGACACTACAAGCAGAGAAAACTCCGATATACATATGTGCGTTAGGTTTGAATCCAGCTTGTTTAAACTGAGTGAACAAATCAATGGCATCCTCTCCGTGTTCATTCTTCGACAACCATGTTATCATAGTGTCCCAGGAATCCAAATTACGGTCAGGTAATTTGCTGAACATGTCAAACGCAACGTCCGGAGCCCCACATTTTGCATACATCTCCAAGATCTTGTTAGATGCGCTGACGCTCAAAGGAGACAGATATCTCACCATGTGGTTATGAACTTCTTTTGCTTCCTCTAATGCCTTAGCCTCTCCACAAGCTTCAATCAGTTGCAGTAAAAGAAGTAAATCGACAGGAACATGTCGTTTCTCCAACAAACGCAAAACCTCAACAGCTTCCTTCACCTTATTTTGCTTGCAGAAGCCATCAAGCTCCTCCACTGTACCATTGTAGGGACTCATACCACTAGATTGGTAGAATCCTCCAACATTAGGATTGTTTGAAACTAGAGGCGCCTCCTCTACATTCCGAAAACCATTAGAATTGGCCTGATAATGTACAGAAGCCACATTCTGTCTACCATGGCCAATCTGCTGATATGAGGCATTGCCAGAGCTACACTGATACGTCTCAATATCCCTTGTGTAATTCGAATTTGTGCCAGGCTCAAAGCGGTTACCATTTTGAGTGTAACTGCTATTCCAGCCTCCTTGTGATTGATGCCCTGTTTGGCCCTGTGTCATTTGCCTCGGCCGCTCTCCTGCATCCTGTAAATTTCTATTTCCTTCATAAACTCTATTGGTATTCTCATGCCTATGGTTCTGTTGAACGTATCCATTACCATTCACATAATTCCCTCTAATATTAATGTTCTGATTTACTTTATTGCTATTATCCCAATTAGCTTTACTATAATTCTGGTAATCATCATAGTTTTGTCCGTAAGACACGCCAGAATTCCCACCATGGGCAATTCGATTGTCTCGTGCGACATTTTCAGTCGTTTCGCTAAAACCCCAATCAGGGTTTAAGCCATTTCCGGTTGGATTTGGCCCTGAGCCAACATAGTTTCGGCTAAAACTAGGGTTTCTAAAATGAGGATCAGAATCCTCAACCTGATAGTGATCGAGATTGGATGATTGAGCAGCAGTGGTAACATATTGGGAGGAAGCGAGGGTTTTGATGGGATAAGAGGAAGATCGTACCTTGGATAAAGCTGAAAGAGAATGGAGTGTAAGAAGGGAGGCTCTCTTCTTGGACATTGATTGCGCAAATAGAGTGCAGATTCAAATGACGAGAGAGGGCAGATTGACGCCGGACAACAGTTCAGTCTCAAAGGACCAACCCTATTACGGTGTAATATCTCACTTGGAATTGGGCCTTCGTTTATTAAGCACCGCCAATGCAACTTGCGATATTAATCTCTCTTTTTTCGAATTTCATCTTAATATCGTATCATATAATACTAACATTTTTTAAAATTTTTTTATCAATTCCACTTATATTATAAAAAAGAATAATATACCTCCCTACACTTATATATATATGACTTCACCTTAACTTATAGGATCGTTTATTCAATCCTAATGTGCTCTCTTTTTTATTCCACTTATTAAAATGATCATTCTGATCAAGCTTCTTTTCTTTTTCTTTTTTTTTTTTTGACTAAACTGATCAAGTTTCTTTTCAAAATAATAGTTACACTGTAAAAGCATATGGTAACTATATGAAAATATTTTATATCAACATTGCAGATAAAATTTTATATATCTTATGCTATGATTATTTATTTTGTAAAAAATAATTAATAACTAATTCCAAGCTTATTTTTTTTTAAAAAAAATATCTCATTGGATTTACATAATCTTCTTCGTCCAATTGTGAACTGAACTTGAATTTTAACTTCTAGGATCATGATTTCAATCTGAACCCACTAGGCTTTGATGTTCGTCACTGTTACATTATCTTAATAGAATTGAAATATGTATTTTCATTCTCCGGAAGTATACAATTTTGTATGCTTGTTGAAATTCATTTGGAAACCTTTTACCTATAAAAACCAAATCTTTTACTTCTTAAACTTACATTTTAAAGTACATATAAACTCCCGACAATGCATTTATGCCCAGCGCTTTGCCATGCCCCGAAAAGATAATGAGAAAAGATGCTGAAGGCAGAGAGGAGAGGAGAAAATAGTACGTGTTTATTTGGACATTCTTAGTATCAAAATAGTGTAAATCATTATATTCATCAGACTTATATGGAGATTCATATTGGCCCGTTCTTTTATAAAATTCTCCAAGGAAGATGAAGGAACGAAAAGAACTCCAATGGCAATGTCAACCACAAAGGAAAAACGTACCTCAATATCCATTACCTTACAAAATCATTCAATAAACAAATTAATGCTACTAGGATGTGAAAAAGAAAAGTAACGCAAATACGAAAACACATCGAAAATGTTGGCAAGATAAAAATAGCAAAGCTAAAACAGGTACAACACTACAGGTTGTAAGAACAAGAACAAAAATTCAGAACAAGAAGGAGCACTATCAGTATTAACTGTATATTCTGAGTTTTTTGGGTAACCGGAACTCCAAATTATGCTATCTATGCCTGCAATTAAAAATTAACAATATCAATAGCCAAATCAAGTTGAGTATGATGATACACCATTGTTAGGTTTCTACCTTGTTTGCAATGTTGTTAGAGAGCCAGTCCAGTCCCTCATAAAGCCCTTCACCAGAAGTGGCACATGTGCTCTGGATGTACCTGAACAAAACAACAAGACATACATAGAGTGAATGAGCATAAGAATGAAACCACTAGGCTAAATTGGGAGTTGTGATTCTCATTTCTCGTACCAGTGACGTTGACGAAGGGAATGAAGACCAAGCTTATCAGTAATTTCAGCAGCATTCATTGCATTTGGAAGATCTTGTTTGTTTGCAAACACTAGCAGAACTGCGTCCCTTAACTCATCCTGCCAATAAAACTAGTAGCATCAGGCCAAAGGACTACTGTATGGAACTTAAAAATAATTCAACAAGCAAGTTCCTGATCACTGACACACGACATTGATATCAATTTTTTATTTATCAGGACAACAAATTCTCAATTTTTTTAGTACCTCGTTCAACATTCTGTGAAGCTCATCCCTGGCTTCAACCACACGATCTCTGTCATTGCTATCAACCACAAAGATAAGCCCTTGTGTGTTTTGGAAGTAATGTCTCCACAATGGTCTAATCTGAAAACAGAACAACAAAGGTATGAACAATTTAGCATAAAAATGTATTAATTTGTAAAATTAATACAGCAATCTGTTTGGACCACAATGACAAATATGCCACTGCACATGGTTTATGACTTGATAATCAAGGGACTAGGTAAACACAAAATGACTCAGATACTTGTAGCTTAGAAATATGTCAAGTCATAAGCGCTGCTGGTGGAAATGAAATCAGTGCTAGACTGTCCATAAGCACCAACAAGTCAACAACTGTACCGAGAAACTTATAAACCATAGGTCAAGATCTGAAGGCAGTCATCACAATTGACTTGTCTAGAGCTTTGTGCCATTTACAGAAGGAAGAACGTGAAAATTATACAACCAGCAGACACAATTGTACATACCTTGTCCTGGCCACCAACATCCCAAACAGTGAAGCTAATGTTCTTGTATTCCACGGTCTCCACATTAAAACCTGGTCAAAAGATTATATCAGCTATAATGCCAAAGAATGTTCACGTGAGAAATAAAACTGAACCACAATTATTAGTACACACAAGTAGGAATGGGGTAAATTTAGGAATGGCGGAAGAAAATATATTCTAGGGTACCCAACCCTATTGAAAATACCCAGATTATATGCAAACATGACTGTTTGAAATATGAAAAAAAAAAGTACACGCTGGTTCAGCTATAACCTTGAGCACTCGTTACGTGAAACTGATTATATATGATAATATTTTAACTACAAGCTTAAAATCAATTCATACGAGTTAAACAATATAAAAAACATAATTAGAATAATATAATTTAATATTAATTACAATGCATACAAATGCAAGTTTATATGACTGTATAAAATATTAGATGTATTGTACTTTATTTGAAACTTTAAGGGTCAGCCTGAAAAGCAAGCTTTTCCTATAAACAACATAGTTAATTTTGGAAAAAACAAGTCAGGTTTCTAATTAAATAGTATGGAGGATCAAAATGTGTTGTTCAAGGCCAAAATATGTAGTTCTATAAAAAGTTTATGAGAGCAACTTATTAGGACAACAACAGCTTGAAAAGCAATACCAAACAGACCCTAAATCTGGTACTAAGCAATTATTTCAACATGTTCAGGTATTAATATATGGGTGGGATGGATACAGGTAGCATGCATATCATACTGACTAAATTTAATATGAGTTTGAATGTAGTAATTTTTATATTCAATCAGGTTGGGGTAACGCAACTTTTCCACAAAAATATTTCCTACTTGTTGTGATTCTCCCCAATGGCCTAAATATTGTTTGGAACAAAATGAATGCTTCTAATACCAAAATGAAAGTTCTGCATCCAAGGCTAATGCCACATGCTCACATCAACTAATCCCAACCAGATGACTACCTTGCAAGCCATATAGAGACAGTTAAAGTTAAAGCAACAATAAAGATCAACAACCAGATCCCAAATTAAGATGCTGAACATATTTCACCATGAGTAGGGATGAATATGCCATACAGATGAAATGCCAAGGAAAACAAAAACCAGATTCAGTTTTCAAAAAAGGCCATACAGATGAAAACATCATCCAATAATTTCCTTGGAAGGCTGCGAAAGTATCAGAAAAAGAGCCAACATCATATCAATCTTACCAATGGTAGGGATGGTGGTGACAATCTCTCCAAGCTTGAGCTTGTACAGTATTGTGGTCTTACCAGCAGCATCAAGACCCACCATCAGTATGCGCATCTCTTTCTTAGCAAAGAGCCGGCTGAACAACTTAGTGAAAGACAGCCCCATCTTTTCACACCTGCTGATCCCAACAAATAAAAACAAATCACTGATGGTCCAACTCACATTACTCAAATGATGACAAGTTCCAGAATATAAAGGATAAACATGAAAACTTATAAGCTTTCACGTATTAACTTGAAATTGAAGTCACAGCCTTATGACAGCACATTATTACAGGCATTTAAAAGTTATCCTATGGAGCCACAAAAAAATCGCATAAAAAGGCGAATGATAACAATCTGCAGATCGAACTTATATATGAATTTAATCGCGAAAAAAAAACGATCTATTAGACTCGATTAATTGGAAAAGAAAAAAATGTTTGCTCGAAAACTTTAAATCGCCATTAACTGAAATCAAGAATTTGTAAAAGCACGTCTGTCAAGAATGGCAGCTTAGAACTTAATATTGAACAAATTAACTAATAGATCAAGCGCCGAGATACAGCATATGTTTCATACAAATAGACCCAAATCCAAGAGATAAACAGATAATTCCAACCACGCGCACACGATAAATCAAGGTAACAAGAATCAGAGATCGACTCTGTAAAAATTCAGAAAACGAAGCTATGTTTACGATCAAGCCAGTAGAAACAAAATCTTAAAAGATATCCTGAGATCAGATAAAAAACGTCCAAAACAATGAACAATCGGAAAAAAAAGAGAAAGAACACCTGAATTCCGCGCACAGAGTAAGAGATCGGGTAGAATTGGAAGGAAACAAATCAAATAATGAAATACAGAGGAAATGAGAAGATATTGGGAAGGAGAACGAGAAGAAATTACCTGAGAGAAAAACCAAGAGGAAATATGAGATCTACTTCTTCACCACCAAATGAGGGAAATTAAAGAATAAGAGCTGTCCTTCACGGTAATATATACACCGTGTAATGTAGATACTATATTTATAGGACAGTCCCCATTGGGCTTTTACACGTATTTTTTAAAAAAATCCGGCCTGAGCCCGAACCCGTCAAAACCAGAAGATTTATGGGCCGGGCTTGGTTTTTATATAAATACCTAAGTCCGGTCCGAACCCAACCTAACGAATAATTTTATATATTTATTATATATTTATACATTAAATTTATTATTATTTTAAGATTTTATATTTTATCCTATTAAATTTTTATACTTGGTTACAAAGAATGTTACTAAAAATTAAAGATTTTAAGTAAACAATGTAATTATATTTAAAATTTAAACATATTTTGACTTTTTTTTTATATTTTTTCTATTAATTTAATAAAAAAATTAATAACAAATAAAATATTCATAGGCTT
>CATIWQ010172295.1:0-14609 GCA_949673415.1 Euphorbia schlechtendalii | reverse complement strand
GAATCCGAGTTTGCCATGGTTAAAAAACCAAAGTTCAGATTACGCTGATTCCTTCTCCGAGCCACATAGACGCTACCAAACACACCGATCCGTTTGAACACCCTTTTCATTGCAAAATTATCATAGCCATTTGGGAAATTCTCGAAATATATCTTAGACAGCTGTGGTGAGGACTCTGATTTAGATTGTCGGTGGCGGTTTGATGTTCTAATAGCCTCTGGAAGACGGCCAAAGTTTGTTGAGGGTGCAGTTGGTTGGTGGCTAGGGTTCGTGGTGGACGCAGATGGTCGGCGGCTAGGGTTGTTCGTGGTTGAGGTTGGGCGGCGGCTAGGGTTTTCGTGGATGGCTTTCATGGCTTGTTAGGCTCGATTGGAACTCGATTCTATATGTCTGATGTTTTCCAAATTTTTAAAAGTTGCAATTTTTCCGTGCTTGCATAAAATGCACTATATAACACTCTATAGTTGGAATGGACAAGAGAGTGATAAGGGTTTAGTGGAGGGAGATAACCAACCTAGTTGGGGACCTCGCCCCGAAATTTTCTCCCGCCTCCAACTTTTAACTTTCGGAAAGTTACACCAACTCTCCGATAGTTTTTCAAAAAAATCTTATAGTCTCCATTGGAGTTCTCAGGTTTGAACGCAACTTTTAGTTTTTTATTAATTATTACTTTAGGGCAAAAAATACAACTTTTTTTTTATATGCGACAATAAAACATTCATTTGCCCTAAATAAAAATTTGATTTTTTCTTAAAACCAAATAAAAATTTGATTAGTATATCCGAACATGTTCCTGGAGGACTTGAAAGTGAATTTGGAACTCCAAACAAAGTTTATATCTGCCTAGCCGAATCCTGCTCGGAAATTGTTCACGAGGCATATGAAAATCAGTTCGAAAAGGATTTTACAAATTTTTTGAGATCCTGCTCGGTGGAGATGATCAACGGGGGTCGTATGGTGCTCACCTTCAATACTCAAAACGATAAATACTTTATTGCAAACTATTTCTCTTACTTGGAGATTCTCTTAAAGAGATGATTAATGTCGTAACCGGTCCTACAATTAATTGGCAGCACTAACCAAAATAATACATAAAATGTTTTGAAAATCCATATTTATAAAAAAAAATAATATAGAATGATAAATTGAGGCCTTTAATATAAAAGAAACTTAAATTCAAGACCTCCAATATTTTTGTTTTGTAAATCAAATTAACTTTATTTACCAGTTGCTATAGCTCAATTGGTATAGCTCTCAAGCAGAGGCGGGAGGTCCTGGGTTCGAAACCAACCTATTCAAAAATCCATATTTCTCAAAAGAGAAAAGAATTTAACTTTATTTGATGCATTTTCAAAATTTTCACATTTATTATTAAATTGTTTAACCAAAAAACATTTTGGACCTATTTTGGTATGGGGTTCTATTCTTAAGCAGTGGCACTTCCGGTCTACCCCTTCGGGTCAGCCCTGGGTAATAGATGCATCCATGCTTCCTCTACACACACATACATATAATATAATTTGTAAAATATATGTTGATTAACTTTGAGCTGGGAAAGGTCGAAGAATCCGAGTAGGACAATTTCAACATTACAGCTAATAATCCATATATAGGACTAGTGAGGAATGTGATCGAAAGAGAAAGTTCATTTAGCATCAAAGAAATGGAACAAAGTTGGGATGCCAACATTGAAGATGGTAACGATAAATTGGTGTTCGATAAATTGGAGAGAGGTACATATAGATGATTGCGTTAGAGCTGTGTTATAACCACTGGTAGCGAGTCATTTCGGAGATGCCATTATTGCATGTCATAAATGAGTTGAAATGTAGATATTGTTTTTATTAAAAAAAACTACTCTTAATTTTAGATCAGTAAAAACAATAAATTAATAAAAGAAATAAGGGGCATATGCACGTTATGCATGTGTAGTAATTCAACACATGACAAAAAATGATTGGCCTGGAGTTGATTAGTTACGAGTCACCCAAACCTTATCAAACATCTATAACCTTATCAAACATCCAATAGGATATGAAAGGATGTGGCCAAACAATTAGTGGGAGTCAACATTTATTTGGTTCATGTGACAGTCAGGGAAATAAATGAAAATTGCGAAACGTTATCGATTGAATTCATCATAAATATTCCTAGCTATTCCCTTATTAATAAAATAATTATTTCTTTAATCTGATAAAACTATTCCATGCATTGAGAATAAATACGAATTAATATGATGTATCCAATACAAATTAAAGTCCATCATATTTCATCATTTTCATTCATTAATCATTTCGCGAAGCGAATACCATCTTAGAATAGTCATTCATGGTTTATGTGCGAGGAAAAGTGTCGGTCAAATATATTTGTTTTGCAATTCTATTGAATGTAAAATTTATTTGTTTTTATCAATTTTGTCAAACCTGGACTCATTGATAAATGGATAAACTTCGAAAATATGACATGTGGTTTTACTCATTATCAGTTTGAGGATTGTGAAATTTTTTTTACCAAATCGGTGACTGTGGTTTCTAATGTAATCAAAACGAGGAATTTTAGCTCATACCGTTAAAAAGACTTGAGGGAACCAAGGATATAATAGGAAAAAAGCACACATCTCTTTAACACCAAGAACACATACGTGTCACTCATCTTTACCATAAAAAATTATTAATCAATCATTCCCAACCATTAATTTATTCTATTAAATATAAAAAAACATAAAATAAATAATTTTGGAAATTGAAACCTAGTACATCGTTCTCCTTCCCATTCACCAACACCTTCGCCATCACTAACATCACCGGCATATGCTTCACCATCTCTGATTGCCATCTTCATCGTTGGTCACCATATAGGTGCTACAAACTCACAAATCTCAAAAGTAATCACTCACTTACTGCTTCAATTTGATCTCGTTATTTCCTTATTTACCATCGGTGAGGTAATGACATTTTCTTGCTGTAACAAAATTTGAACAAATTAGCACTTTGTTTTGTTTCCCTCTAGCTCTGTCCTCCACATTTTCACTGTTCTATTAGCTGTACCGATAAACTCTAGCTAATCGAAACCGGTTGCGACGGAGTTAATGGTGTCGGCGTGAGCATTAATTGATTCGAGGCGTTGGAGTAATCACTCACCTATGCTTCAAACTGATTCTTTTAAACCATGGTGTCTTCGTCGATTTCACTAGAAAAATAGTAAGAATCTACCTAATTAGATCTAGCTACAAATTAGACCCAGAAAATAGAAAAAGAAGATAAAGAAGACAAAGCCGAATTGGGCTAAATTAAGAGGAGAAAAATTTGAATTGAGTTTGCGATTTTCAATCTTGTTTTTTACAGGTTGTGATAAACTGAAAGAGAATTTTTGGATTGAAAAAGGTTTCAGAGATTGAAAAGGGAAGAAGGGATTGAAGGAGGTGAAGGAGAAGAGAACAAAAAATGTGTTATGATATTTTTTTTTCTTTTACAGTGATTATTTGGGAATTTGAATATTACCCCTATATGTTTAACGTTGTGAGCTAAAATTCCTCGTTTTGATAACATTAGAAGTCACAATCATCGGTTTGGTAAAAAAAATTTCACAATCCTCAAATTGATAATGAGTGAAACTATAGGTCATGTTTTTCAAATTTACCTTTATTTTTATCAATGTTGTTAAACCTGGACTCATCGATAAGAATGAGCAGTCATGATAAAAAATCCACTACTTGACTAATCTGCTAAAAACTCATTGATCCGGCTAGTTAGATCATTGATCAATTGACCTGGAGCAGGCTAATAGGTCAATAAATAGATAAAATTTATTTTAAAATTTTTAAATAAAATCTAACTAATTCTAGCATATAAAGTTTGCCAGGTAATAAATAAAGAAATTTTGTATATATATTATTTAGTGTTTTTACTTAATTGTATTTATTTTAAACTTTATTAAAATTAATTTTAATGAGTTTCTTATTTTTCCATCTATATATTTTTCCGTTTCTATTGCAAAAATATGTGTTTTGATTTTATAAATTTAATAATTAAATTTATATATAAATTTAAATCAATAATTTTAGTAATTTTTTTAGTTTTAACTATTGATCATAAGTTTTAAGCTTTTGTGTTTGTTTTTGAAATTTTTAATTTTTTGATGGATTAATATTATTTTATAGTTTTCAATTTAGTTGCTAGTTAATAAAACTTAAAAATTATGTGTAGATGTTACCAAGTATTTCCACACGAACTTTGATATTAGTTTCATTATTACACAATAGTTCGATGTAAACCATAACATATCTTATAAAATATTGAAAGTAATATATTTTAACATATTTTATTCTAAATGATTGAATTCTGATTGACCCACTAACCTTGGCCATCTGTCTTCACATGTTCATGAGGCCCGAGTCAGAAAACCTTGGTTTTTATATTATTTTTCTCCACTCCAACAGATCTTATAACTAAATATAGATTGATAGAGATTGCAACATTAAGTACATAATCTCGAGTCTCAACACAATAAACGTAAAAGGCATTCATAAATAAAAAAAGAAGTCACTTTCAACTAAATGTTAATTTTTAGTCCATCTCTTATGCAATAATAACTCACAATAACTATTCAGATTCAACTAAATGTTAATTTTTAGTATATAATATCAAACTTCAGAATACATGATATAACAATTTGAAATATGTCAATGATTATGGTTATGTTGTCTCCCCAACTTGACATAAAAATCATGTGTCACCTTAAAGTTATAAGAGTTATATTTTCCTCATTAAAGTTGGTAAAATTGACTTAGTTTGCCCCCTAAATTAATGTGACATGTTAATTTCTGGATGGTTTGACTTTTCAAAGATGCCATTTTTCTAATTTTTACTCTCCAACTAGAACCTAACACTTGATATCGAGGGAAACACATTTTTACTAGGTCTAAGAGTTATATGAAACTATAAATTTAAGATGACACGTAACTTGAGATTTCGACAATGTCATCCTGCAATTTGACGCAATTAACGTTGGGCATGCTTTGAACAACAAAACTTATTTTCATTCTCCTATTGGCTTTGTTTTTAAGGATTTTTTAGACAAGTAGGAGGATTTGAATTAACTCTTGTCCACCTTTGATTAGAGCTGTAATCGTCTCTTATTGATTTCATGACAATTTTCTATAGTAAAAAAAAGATGACACATAACTTTTAACACCAAATTAGAGAAGCATATATTGTTAGGTTTTTAATCCAAAATGTTTCTTTAGGGCATTTTATGAGTAAAGAATAATATAATCATGCAATAATCATGCTTGAATTGTATAACGAAAGTCAATTTTTATCAAGGACTTGCTAGTTATTAGGTCTCTATCTGATAGAGGAAGATCTTCTGCTGTCTGCTAATGAAGGCTATAATTGGTAGGAAAAAGTTAGCCACAAGATCAGTGAGAAATCAAGTGTAAAGTAGAGGATGCTGTGATGTGATGTATGCCAGAAAGTTGGAAGTGAAAAAGTGAACATTTTGGCTTTTGAATATTACAAAAAGTGCCACTTCCAGAAGCCTTTTTGAGTAGATGAATGCAAGTTGACAAGTTGTCATTAGTTTAGTATTTCATTAGATAAAATATCTAGTATGTTTTATTATCTTAATATTGTCTCTTTCTTTTGATCATACAAAGTCACTTTCTTCTTATTTTCAACTTGCTCCCCATTTGGGGACCCATTTCTTTCTTCTCTTTTATAGTTATTTCTTCCATTAATGAAGTTCCTTTTTCTTTTCTTTGTTATTATGTGTTATTAAGTTCTAGCAAGCAAGACCTCGTCCAGACATACAGTTTCAGAGACCTTCTGTAACAATGTATGTATTTACTTAAATTTTATGTGATTGTGTATTTGAATGCTTTTTTTTAAAACCTCCAGAAAAACATTGTGTCCCTCATTTGGAAGAAGATTAGGGCGGGTGAAAATTTCGGGGTGAACATCCCAACTAGGTTAATGCGTTCGCTTGCCTACAAAACACCAACCCCTCTTTATTAAAAACAAAACAAAAATACAAATCATTCATTACATGAAAGAGCTGAAAAGGAGATAAACAAATCCAATGAAAAAACCAAAATACCTATCTAAAATGATGGTTACAAATTCTGTTGATATCATGGTAGAGTAATCCTCGGCAAAAATCTGGTGTTTCGAGCCATTCTGAGGAAGTCCAAGACAGCCTACTGTGGTTGGCAAGAGCATCCGCAATCATGTTCCCTTCTCTGTAAATGTGTGTCGCTACAACTTGCATGTTTTGCAAAGTCTTTAGGCAATCCATCCAAACCGCCCTTATATGCCAAGGAACTCGTGAATTCCTAGAGCGGAGGAGCTGAACCATAAAAGTTGAGTCGCTTTCAATCCATAGCCAATTCCATCTCTAGCTCGATACCATTTTAATCACATAAATGGCAGCCTCTAGCTCCACTACGAATGCCCAAGTCGAAGCCTTGTAAAAGGAGAAACTCTAAATAAAATTACCGTTAGCATCTCGAAAAATACCACCACATCCTGATGGGCTTGGAGTGCCTTCTGTAGAAGCATCCGTGTTGACTTTCAACCAGCCATCAAGAGGTCGCAACCATCTCACACCAATAATCCTCGGGGCTGCATGATATCTAAGAGTGGTACCGAGGTTGTGTAGAATGCTAGCTTCAGCCACCGAGTTCTAAATTGACCCAACACCCATGTTATCAGTTCTATGAAGGATTTCACATAACTGCTGTAGAGAGTGATGAATATTGGATTGTTTATCCTCAAAGATGGAGCTGTTTCTCGCTGACCATATGAGCCAAATGACATTGACCACTCCCGAGTTCCATAGCACTTGGATTTGGGGGCTGAAGTGGTGTTTGAAGGCTGCTTTTATTAAGCTATCAATGTCACTGCTGATGTCAAAATTTCTACCGAAAAGAGACTGAAGGGTTGTCCACAAGGCACAGGCAAAAGTGCAAGATACAAAGAGATGTTCCATGTCCTCTATGTGGTGTTTACAAAGGCTGCAAATGGAGACGACGTTGACTCCTTTGCGAATCAGCCTTTCATGGGTCGAGATATATCCCGTTGCCACTCTCCAAAAAATAATAGAGTGCGACGGTGTAATGGTCGAATGCCAAATTTTTTTAGAAAAATGGCACCCTTAACTAGGAGTTTGTAACCATTAGTAGAAGAGTTTAACTGAGAAAATTCCATTAGGTGATGGTTTCCAATAAGCCATATCCAGTGAATCCCCTAAAAGTTTCACCTCTCTAACTTGTCGGTGTATCGAGCTTGGTAGATCATGTGGAAGGTCAGACTAAACGCCATTAACTAAGAAGCTTAAGATCAACTCAGCCTTTTTGGGACGATCCACATTGGTAAGTGTAATGTCTCCCGAAGCCTTGGAGTTAACCATTCAGAATTCGAAAAATTCAAGTACGAAGTTTCGCCAACAAACCATATCATGTTTTTACGAATGAGTCCATAAGCATGCCTCAAGGAATTCCAAATGTTGGAATTGTTGATCTTGTTTAGAACCAAATCATTCTTGGTGAAACGCTGACGTAAAATATGGAGAAAACCATTTCTACTCGTGATCAGCCCCCATGCTAATTTGGCAAGCATAGAAGTATTAATATCTTCAAATTTATTCATTCCAAGGCCTCCCATTGTTTGTTTTTGGCAAATGCTCCAAGGGGCTGTTATTAATTTCCTTTTGTCAACATTGCCGCTCCAAAGAAAGTTATGTACCGTGTGCTCAATACCCTTAATAAGCGAGCTCGGCCATTTGTACACCATGAAGGAATGTAAAAGCGAACTATTAATCACCTATTTAATCAAAGTCATGTGACCAGCCATAGAGAGGGTGCTGCCAATCCAACCCGCAAAACGTTGCAAGATTTTATGGTATAACGGTCTAAAATGAATGGCTTTTGGAGCCCCTCTAAACAAGGGAACCCTTAAGTATGAGAAAGGAATATTTCCCACCTGAATACTCTTGATACTTGCCAAATTTCCAACTCATGTTGGTTGTATTTGATCACTGAAGAAAATCGATGACTTATCCCAGCTAACCCATTGACCCGATTTGGCACCATAGAGACTAAACGCATCTCGAATAACATTCATATTTTCCACTGATGCCTTGCAAAAAAGAAAGATGTCATCTGCATACAACATGTGCGAGGGAAAATAATTTTCCATTGTGTAATGCATGCAGTTAATATTCCTTGATTTAACTAATGAAAAAATTAGCCTACTCGAGAAATCTTCCGCCAAGCAAAAAAGTAAAGGGGAGAGCGGGTCTCCTTGTCGAACACCCCTAGAGCACTTAAAGAAACCTCGATGCCCAATTGGAGTAAGGATTGAGAGTCTAGCCAAGCTAGAAATATTCCAAATCCAGCAGATGAAAGTACTATGAAAGCCAAAGGACTCAAGCACCATAAGAAGAAACTTCTAATCAAGAGTATCAAAGACCTTGTGAATGTTAATTTTCATTGCCGCATTGCCACCGAAGCTCTTTTGATTAAGAACATTAATCCCCTCGGAGGCCATAACAATACATTCATGAATATTTCTGCCTTTTAAGAAACCAAATTGATTTTCTGAAATAATCCTCACCGCAATATCATTCAAGCAATTCGTAATTATTTTCGTAATGACTTTGAAGACAAAGTTGGACATCGCAATTGGTCTAAAATCCTCCTCTTTATCTGCAACATCTTTCTTTGGAATAAGAATCATCAAACTAGAGTTTAGCCCTAGTAACATCACCCCCGAGTGAAAAAAGTCTCTAACAGCTCGACAAACATTAATCCCTACAATATCCTAATGTTTAGGAGAAAATTCCCATGAAACCATCAGGGCCAGGTGCACTCGTCACCTCCATATTTAAAATGTTTTCCTTACTCAGCTCATCACTTGGTACGGCCGCTAAAGCCTCATTCTCCTTAATGGAAACTCTATTAGGAATCACTGATTGAACCAGTTGCACATCTACCAATATGGATCTGTCAGCTTGGAAAAGCCTACTGTAATAGTGAATCACGTAGGCTGAAATTTGTTCAGCGTGTGTGGTCATTACATCATTTAACATTAATGCTTTGATTCCCGAAGATGCACGTCGAACATTTGCAATCCGGTGAAAAATGTTTGTGTTTCTATCCCCCTATTTGAGCCATCGCACTCCACTTTTCTCTTTGAAATAAATCTCTCATTGTTTAATGTGAAGCTGTAAACGTGAATGTGCAGCCATCTCTTTCAAGATTAAAACCTCATTTGGCTCGTTCGAAGAAATTCGATTTTGAATCTCAATTAAGGCAGCCTCACTATTGCGAACATTAGCATCCATAATGCCAAAAACCTCTCGATTCCAATATTTATAGCTATCAGGGACTTATCGATGAAGTGACTATAGCGGAACACATACATGCACATACCATTCTTGAAACCCAACAGAGATATGAGGTATACCAGGGATCATACTTATAATATGCTTGACTGAAGTTAATGTAGATTAACTTTGCTTAAGATGGACTTAGCGATGAATTAATTAGAGTTTAGTCTGGAAACCAAGTGAGACCAAACGGAGATCTTGGGAACAAAAGGTTAAGAGAGCTTGGATCTATGTTCTTATTTAAGTTTTGCATGCTTTGCTTGGAAGGAGACCTTGTACAACCATATGGGTGGCTTAAGTTATGCTTTTATCTATTTATTTTCTTGTTTTTACTTAGTTTAGTTATCACTCACAACCATTCATGTAAATAACAAGACCTTTTGAGTCAGTCTACTTGGAAGACCTCTTACTCTTTATGCTTGCTCCCTGTAGAATACAACACTTAGCCTTGCCCTTACTACAAACTGACCCTAGTGTACTTTCTAGGTACACCTTTTAAGTATGACAAGTTTTTGGCATCATTACTGGGGAGCAACTCTAAAGAGTGTATTTGTTCAACTGTAGATTGGTGCTTTTTACCTTGTGTGTTCATGATATCTTATAGGATTAGGTGTTTGGCAAAGTCGTTCCTATTATGTGGAAAAGCATGGCTAAAAGACTAATATGCCATAATCACCTAAAAGACTTCATGGAGATGGACTAGTACATGAGGGAATTTACTCGGAGGAAAAGACCTTGGATATATTTGAACCTAACTTTATGGGATACTCATGAAGCGAGACCTAGAGAAGGAGGGGAACTTGTATAAGATCGAAGCCTCCTTGATACTTATACTCACTTCATACACCAAGTGAAGTATTTTTGGGAAATACCTAATAAGGTCTTCTCATCTAATTGTATATATTTTTATAACTATATATCTCCTAATGGTGAACGATAACATCTAAGCCTACCCTTATCTTATTTTCTTATGAAGTTCTTTAATTTCCCTACTTATTTTTCATTCTTAAATGCTTTAGGGACAAAGCTTGATTTAAGTGTGGGGGAAGGGATGATGATTTTGTATGCATGATTGAAAGTCTTGATTACTCTTCAATGCTATTGTTTACATTAGATTATGCATGATTTGTTGAAATTTTGGTAAAATTTTTCTCTTGAAGATCTTCTCTGCTTGACCTTGTGAGCTTGAGATTTTATGTTTTGGCTTTGTTTGGTTGCTTTACTATTGCTTCAATCCTTAAATTGGGAATAACTTTGATTTCCTCGATTAAAGGCAAAGATGTAGATTGCAAGATTAGGTTTTGTTTGAAAAGATCTTGATTGTTTTTAACTTGTTAAGCATGTAAAGTTTGAAATTTTTTCATTTTTACTTCAAATAGGTAGCTTAGATCAGTAGAATGCCCTTATTCGATAAGAAATTGAGCTTTACATATCATTAAATTGATTCTTGATGTTTTCTTGTTAAATGGGCAAGACCTTGTTGCATTAGCTAGAACTTACCATGGAAGGTACATGAAATGCTTGTTATATTTTTGTGTTAGTCTTGTTAAGATAGCATTAATGTTAAGAACTTGCATTGGAAGATTAAGGCATTAAGATTACCCCACTGTCCAAAAAGTCAACCCTTAGATAAACCCCTTTGAGCCTGAAGCCCTTCTTTTCATTATACATGTTCCAAAGACAAGACCTTTACTTTAACTTCCCAAAACACTCAAGTTATCTCAGTAGAAACTTTCATCACTCAAAGGCATCTATGTTATCAACTACATAAGACCTTCTCAACACCAAAGACCTTTACAATCCAACAAAACCTTCTCAAAGTCAAATGATCAAAAGAAAGCAACAAGACCTCGAGATAAAAGATAACATCACGAATGACAAATTCAAACCTTTTTTTAATTTTCTTAACATCAAGAATGACAACTTCAAACCTTTTTATCATTTTAAGTTTCTCTAGGAAAAGAAAAAAAAAGAAACGAATATATGAATAAAACGTTTTTGTATTTATAATGTATATTTGATGTAAGAATAAAGAACTTTTAAGGTTTTCATGCTTAGAAAAAGTACTTCAAGGAAAAGATTATGTAATACTGAACTTAAAGGTTTTCTCTGCTCTTTATTAATTAATTTGCTTATAAACAAGATCTCCTTAATTCAAGGAAGTAGTTGTATAAGTCAAACAGTATCTTTGTTGGAAGATCTTCTTACTTAAAATCTCGTCCCTATCCTACTATAACCCTAGCCTAAAGTTACAAACCTCAAAGACCTTAAGACAATGTAAGACCTCTATCAATGTGGTGATTTGACTGATTGGTAAACTTATGGTTTCTGTGACTTGATTTTGGTGAATGAGGAATGTTCACCTAAAATAGCCTAAATACCATGTGAGAGTGAATCTTGTGAGGCAACCTACTCTTGTTTGCTACTTGATTGAGTAAGAGTTTTATTTCTTAAGTTGCATGCTTTCTCATGGCTATTAATGATCGCTTGATCAAAGGTCTCCTAGTCATATTGTTAACTTTTGAACTTGCACTTGAAAAATGAATTTTTAGTTTATTCTTGATTTCTTGTGTTGAATTTTAGTAGTTGTTTGTCTCTTAGTCTATTATTGGATTGCTTGGGGCAAACAAATTTCAAGTGTGGGAGTGTTTGATGAGTGAAGAATAACATTATATAATCATGTAGTAATTATAATTAAATTGTATAATAAAAGTCATTTTTTTTATCAAGGTCTTGCTGGTTTTTAGGTCTCTATCAGATAGAGGAAGATCTTCTGTTATTTGTTGATGAAGGCTTAAATTGGCGGGAAAAGGCTAGCTACAAGTGAGAAATCAAGTGTAAAGCAAGCAGGAGACTGTGATGTGACGTGTGCCAGAAAGTTTGGAGTGAAAAAATGAACATTTTGACCTTTAAATATTAAAAAAATTGCCACTTCTAAAAGTCTTTTTGTGTAGATGAATGCAAGTTGGCAAGTAGCCATTATGTTAGTATTTTATTAGATTTAGCAACTATATATTTTGTTATATTTAATTATTTTAATATAATCTCTTTCTGTTGGCTATACAAAGCCACTTTCTTCTTCTTTTCAACTTAATCCCCATTTAGGGAAGCTGTTTTTTTCTTCTCTTTTGCAACTCTTTCTTCCATCAATGGAGTTTCTTTTTATTTTCTATGTTATTATGTGTTATTAAGTTCCAACAAGCAAGAACTTGTTCAGATAGACAGTTTCAGAGACATTCTGTATCAATGTATGTTTTTACTTAAATCTTATGTGATTTTGTGTTTGAATGCTTAATATAAATTAAGTTTAGGCATGAACTCATGCATAGTTATAGTTATCAAGGACTTCGCAGTGAAGTAACTATAACGGAACACATACATGCACATATCATGCTTGGAACCTAGTAGAGATAGGTGGTATGCTAACTGAAATTAATGCAGATTAACTTTGCTTCGGATGGACTAAGTGATCAATTAAATAGAGTTTAGTCCAGAAACCAAGTGAGACCTAATGGAGATCTTGGGGACTAAATGTAAGGAGACCTTAGATCTATGTTCTTAATTAAGTTTCGCATGCTTTGCTTGGAATGAGACCTTGTACTATCATATGGGTGACTTTAGCTTGTGCTTTTATCTTTTTATCTTTTTATTTTCTTGTTTTTTGTTAGTTTAGTAATCACTACCAATCTTGTAAATAACAAAACCTTATAAGCCAATCTACTAGGAAGACCTCTTACTCTTTATGCTTGCTCCTCGTGGAATACGACACTTGGCCTTGCCCTAACCATAAACTGACCCTAGTACACTTTCTAGGTGATACCTTTTGGGTACGACAACATTATTAATACCGTTTTTCATTAATTTAGGTTTAAAAGGTGAATTGGAGAAAAGATGACTAATCTGACAAAAACAATATTTCACCAAGATCCATGTTCATGGACCGAGAGCAATAGTAAGTTTAGGTGATTTTTCCAACTCTAGAGAATCCTAAAATGTTAAAGTCAAGAAAGCATGTCAAATTTAATAGAATAATCACTATTTTCGGCAAATCCTATTTTAGAGAAGTCCTAGTCAAGAAAGGAGATACTTTCCCAAGCAAACTCTATTTGGGAAGAAGATTTGTACTGACTTTAATCCCTTTCCAAGTAAAGACTAAAGAGGAAGAAATGTAAAGAGGAACTAACTCAACATTCCTTAACAAAGACTAATTTGGAAGGTATCACAAGAGGGGGCATACAACTTGTATATATAGAGGGTAAATTCATCACTCGAAGGCAGTCTTTATTGTCTTAGTTTAGAGTCTTATTTTCAATCCTTAGTTTTGCTTTAGTTTTAGTTCTTATTTTTATTTCATCATTTTCAAACTCTCTAGTTTAGTTTTACTTTTTTCAAGCTTTTGACTAGTCTATTAATTTTATTTCAAGTTTAAGTATATTCAGTTTTAATTCTCCAATTTAATACGTATTATTAGTTTTAATTCAAGTTTAAGTATTTTCAGTTTCAGTTCTCTTAAGTTTCGCAATTCACTTTATAAGTTATTCAATTAATCTCATACTTTACTTTAAGTCTCTTTATTATATATCATATTTAATTACAATCATGTCTAGCTAAATCCTTAGTGACTTGACCAAGTATAGATCAAGGCCATGTTTGATTAGTGTGAGGACTTAACTTTAATTCAATATTCTACAAGGTGATTTATTTACCAATCTTGATACAAAATACATAATCCTTGGTCTCATTATGTTCTGATCATCCATGAGGTATGTCTTTATGATTTATTACTATCTCTAACTTTATCATAAGTAATTGTTCATAAGGAGGAGTAAGTAATAACAGTCTCACCAAGAGTGGAGAGCGATAATCTAATGCTTGTTAGGAGTCTCACTACCTATCGGTTAGGGTTTAGGATTTTTCATTTCTCATTGCTATTTTTTGTTGAGCTCTTTTGCATGAATTTTAGAGTCACGGTGAGTAAGAAGGTGATTAAGGTGCTCCATGTGGTAAGGAAAGAAAGTTTGCTCCATGCGGGCTTAGGTTAGGATTTTGACTTGGGATACCTTTTAATGTGGGAAAGTGATTTTGAGTAGGTATTTGCCCCGTTTTGGTGTGTGAATTAAACATTGAGTAGACATCTAATGGGTAATGTGGTGGAAAAGTTATTGCCCCTTGGGGGGCCAAGTGTCAAATGTCAAGTGGACATCACGCAGTAAAAGGAAGGT